>CM021108.1:417227486-417411384 GCA_007115665.2 Sequoiadendron giganteum
TTAGGGTGGGGGGCGAGATTTGAGAGAGGGAGAGGGGATGGGATGGATATTTTGAGGGAGAGACCTAAGAGAGAGGGGGAGAGAGAGGGAGTGGCAGACACCTAAGAGAGAGAGAGAGAGAGAGAAAATTAAGAGGGAGAGAGACCTAAGAGAGATACTTGAGAGGGAGAGAGAGAGAGAGTGAGGGAGTGGGAGAGACTTGAGAGAGAGAAACTTACGAGGGAGAGAGAGTTGTCTAGTTAGGGTGAGAAGGAGAGAGACCTAAGAGAGATACTTGAGAGGGAGAGAGAGAGAGAGTGAGGGAGTGGGAGAGACCTAAGAGAGAGAAACTTATGAGGGAGAGAGATTTGTCTAGTTAGGGTGAGAGGGAGAGACTTGAGAGAGGGAGAGGGGGTTTAAATAGATCCAAGAGATATAGGGTGGGAGGGATAGAGTGAGGGAGAGAGAGTTGTCTAGTTAGGGTGGGAGGGAGATACTTGAGAGAGGGAGAGGGGGTGTGAGAGATCCAAGAGATAGAGGATTGAAGGGATAAAGCGAGGGAGAGACTTGAGAGAGATGGGGTGGTAGGGATAGAGGGAGATAGAGACTTGAGAGAGAGGGGTGGGAGGGATAGAGGGAGGAAGAGACCTGAGAGGGGGAGTTATCCTATACATTAAACCCTTAACCTTATACCTTAAACCCTAAGGATGGAAGACAAGGTAGAGAGTGTAGGAGAGACCTAGAGAGGGTTGAGAGATCTAATGGGTACATATTAGTTAAGAGGTACGGAGGAAAAGATGGAGTGAAAATTAAAACCTCAAATATCTAGCAATGATCATAAACTGTAAACTCTAAGCATTATCAAAGTAGTAGAGAGAGACACAAAGAGAAAGCAAAGTTAGGTTTTTGTCAATGTAGCTCATTTGGCGAGAGTAAAATTTGACACTATTAAAATGGCACATCCCATTTGGAACTCACCAAATTTGGCAAGCACCAAATTGGATGTGCCATTTGGAGAGCCAAATTTGGTGCTCACCAAATGAGCTGCTTATGGACGTGATTTTCTTAGGAGGGTACCAAATTTTCACATATTTTTTTCCATGCTATCACATTTGGATGTCTTCCAATGCAAGATTATAAAAAACCATGATGACATTAGACTCTCTCTTAGCTATCTAAATATATAAAAAAAGTATGTTTTGATTATGTTAAGGTTTTCATCCATAACTTCTCTATTTTTTGTCAAAAACCAACATGTGCTAGTTTTAGGATATATTTTTACTCATTCATCGAATCTTGAATTTTTTTTATTTTTTTAAACTAGACTCCATTCTACACATGATAGAAAACAAGAATCAATTTTCTACTAGTTTTCAAAAAAATTAGGGGGAGCACACTCAAATTTTAGCTTTTCAAGATGTTTCCAATTCCAAAATTCATAAAATATTATATATTCATTAAAAAATTTAACCGAAAGAATGGGGATAAACTACATGGTGTTAGCTAATTTCTCACCGTTCGAATTTTTGAAATTCTAAAAAAAAGTTGATGAAAAAGGTTGGGCCCTTAGACACTATGTTGTTTTTTTATTAAAACATGACCTATATTGGGCCCCCCTTTTGAAACCCTTAATCTTCATTATTTAAAAAAAAATACTAGCTTAGAAACTAGACTTAAATCAATTCAATTCTTGTTCTTGTTGCATCTTCAAATTTTGAGCGTAATTATCTTCATTTTCTTATGCATATCAGATTTTGCTGATTTCAGAAAAAAAAAGGTGGCATCTTAAGAGCCATTTTTGTGTCACATCTTGGTACACTTACCCTCATACTAAATGAATATCAATAAAATTCATAAAACACCCTAGTAAAGAATAAATTGAAATTGATTTGGTTCATAAGAATATAATTTTCTAGGCTTCCATTCTAGATTTAGATGATATAGGTTGCTAGATGCTTGTGACATTCCATAGATAGAATCAACCATAATGTTAATTATAGAGGAGAAAAAATTATTTAATTTTGTATTTAAATTTCATAGGTATTACCCAAAACACTTTAGAGCCCATTAATATGTTCGAGATGAAATTAAATTGTAGTACAAACTTTTCCCAAATTTCTAATTTGATTAGAATTTGATCAACTAAAAAATAGTTGTTGAGTTTTCTTTTTTAAACATTTAATGATTTATATAGCATCCTTGTCTCACAATTTGCATGTGTGATAAATTGATGTCAAGCTTGCATGATATTAGTCTTTAATTTATTACCATTCAATATTATGAAATACACTAGGGTCGTACAATACAATTTACAAGCAATATGAAGAATTCTTGAAGAGGGTATAGTGTTAATGATAATAAAAAAATATCTTATTTCTTATTTTTATATTGAAAAAATCCTAGCAGGTTAATAATTTGATATATCTTTATGAGAGCCATTGAGTATTGTTCATAGATCTTATGACCCTCTCAATGTGGTTCATTGATCTTTCACTCAATCTAAAATTGTTCCTTAATAATTTGAACTTACAAATATTTTAAAGAGTAGATCATAAAAAATGACAAATGTATAAGTGGCTTTGGTAACATACTAGGTCCTTGATTGAACATTTAGTGTAGTTAATTTCCTATTCCACACAATAGATATGTATACAAAATATTAAATATTTTGAAAACTATTTCCATATGCAGGTGGACTATGATCAAATGAAGTACTTAAACATTTGAAGTTTAGACTCAACTTTATAATTTAATCCACTTCACTAGTGAATTTAGATCTATCTATTGGAAATTTTAAATCCATAACCAATTGTATTCTATACAACTTCTCTCATTTACATTGTTGATTGGTAAAAAAGCATAAATCCAAAATGATTATATATTGTGACTTACTACTCAAATAAAATCTAGAACATGAAACACTAATTAATTTCATGGATTAGACCAAAGATTTCATTCAACCATAATTTTCTTACACACTTGGGTCTATAATTTCTTAATAATTTTTAAATCCAGATCTAGTCTAAAAACTAAATTTGATTGGCATGATTCTTTATATCTATGTAATGTGAATTTATAGTTTTCACTCAATTGGAATTCACTAGGCCTCTTGCATTTTCAATTTTGGACCCAAGTTGATAAATACAATCCAACTCATTTTTTTCAGTTGACCGTTGGAGCCGTTGATATTGACATGGTGTGATGGTTTAAAGGTGGTGTTGTTGTTCTTGTCACCAAGTTTCAAACCTCATTGGGGTGGTATAGTTGAGTGGTTATGTTGAGGATGAGGTCCCCCATTTGTGATCTCATCGATTCATAGGTCTAGGTCAAAAGTGTTTACCCCTTAAATATAGAAAAAAGTTGAACGTTGGAGCCTTTCAAGTCCATAAGGCTATGTACATGTGTCATCTCTATTTGAAGCCATATATCATCCTAGAGTTAAGCCACGTATTGTTAATCATAGATGATCTTTCTCCATGAGAATATTATTGAATCCTCTAAGATGTTTTATTATATCAACAAATTTCAAATGCCTCAATTGAACAAAGTACTCTCTTTTATTTGCAAACCCCATTACTGTTCAAAACTATTATGCAAAAAGTGTGGCATACATGTTGAGGCCTATTTAATATTTTTCATGAATTGTCATAAAGTTAAAAATTTCCTTTTTAAAGGACATGGCCCCTCTCACAAATTGCGACCTTTTCCCCTTTTTAGTATCTACCGACAGGCATGAACTATCGCATTCCAAATCGCTTAACAAGGTGAATAATCTTTGACCTGTTAATGAATGAAATGTGAGAATTATTTTGTGCAAGATAAATATCTATGTTTTCAATGGTTAAGATGTGAATTTTTTAACAAAAAATATTTTAAAATGTAATTGTTACCGATCCAATTGGCTGAGGAGGTTTAAATCATTTTTACGGCCTTCATGTCATTCGAGAAAGCTAAGTACTTTTTAATAATAAAATATTTATTGTTTAATTGTACTATGTAGTATCAAGTACTTTTCAAGTAATTAAATATTGGAGGTTTAAATATTTTTGTACTAGTAGATGGTTGTTTGGTGCATTTAGTAGTACTATTTAAGGACATGTAATAATTACGAGGCATTAATATAAATTAGTTAAAAACCAAATTTATAGGTGTACCTTTCAATGAATTAGAAGTTAGAATTTTTGAGGACTAAATGATATATGTTTCATTCAAATGTGAAGATACAATTTTTAAGGTAAGATTTTGGTTGAAAGGATTCATATATTGTTATTAGCATATTATATGTTAGAAGAGTCTAAATATTTTGGTAAGGATTAATTATTTTATATATGGTTTCATATATTATTATATTATATTATTTATATTTATATAATACTTATATATCATATATTATTATACTATATATATTCTTATTATGTTAATTTTAGAGGTAGTTAAACTAATTATATATTATGGGATATACTAAAAATATAAATTAATTAAAAAATAAAATAATGTTGGTTATTAATGTTAATGTATTTTATTATACTTATCATAACATAATATTAGATTATTGTATTATTATATTATTTATATGGTGACATTTTTTATTATTGTTAGCTTGTGAGATTCAATGTACATGACTAGAATGATGTTGCAGGATTGTGGGAAGGTCATACATTGAGTTATTCTCTTTGATAGTTTTTTAAAATATTGTGTGAAATCCTGGGTGGATTTTATTATCCAACCATGAAGATGAAAAGTTGTAGCAGAACTGGTCATATTAGAAAGGCATGTGGTAGAGACAAGTGGATGTTTCAGCAAACAGTGCAAAAATTTGCTAGACTTTGTAAAGTAGGATTTAGCTAATTATTTAATTAAGAAAGAATATGAATAGTCAGTTATAAAGTTGAAGGATATAATATAATAAATAGATTTCAAATTGATTAATGATTAGAGATATTATTAATAGTGTGATAAATAAATTAATAAAGATGTGTTTAAAATAGTACCCTCTAATTAGAATACTATATTTATATTATTGTATATTATATTGTGCAATATTTATATACAATGTATTGTTGGGTAATTAATATTGTATATTATTACTATATATTTAATAATGTAAATTAATAGTATAATAATATTAAAATTTATTGTTATTTATTGTTATGTTGGTGAATGTATGATTATATTAATTATAAATAAATTAAATTATTATATGTTATTCTTTATCTTAGCCAAGGTTGGGGAAATTAAAGTTAAAATAAAATTAGATTAGAATGATAGGAGAAATGATGCATGTCATTTTGTTTATGTAATTCTTATTGGGAGGAAGCGAGAGGAAAATATGTTGATAGGTGTTTTAGCACTTCTCAACACAAGAAATGCATAAGAACACTACCTCTCTTGAAAGGAAATCTTCAATAAAAGTTGTTGAAAATTACCCCAAGGTCTCTCGGGTGTCAAGTCATGACAATGCTCAGAATAGTTCAATTGGTTGATGTGTTTTGCTGGTAGCACAGGGCCGACCTTTATGGTTTACAAAGCATGGGAATTTGGGTCTACAAATGGAGTTTTAGGAGTGCCAGAAGTGAATGAACAGTGGCTGCCCACTCAAAACAACAAGCTAAAACTCACCATGTTCATCAGATTTGGCATTGTTTCGATGCTTTGAATCCTACTCTAACAAAGGACTAAAATAAATAGAAAAAGGAGAAGGGTTAAGAAAACAATTCTAAATCCTAAGCATGAATGAATAGTAACAATGGTAGCTGCTACAGTAGACAAACTTCCTAAACTGGGTTTTGCTTGACCAAGAGAAGCCTACAGCTACACAAAACTAGTGCAATCTTCTAAGGACTGCTGATTTTCAGATTGCACATGCACAACATAAACACGCAATTGAAATAAGTTGCAGAAATGAAATATGGAAGCCCAGGCTAACTTTGTACAGCAGCTTGTCATCAACAAGTGCCAAAAGTATGGGTTGGAAATTCATCAACATACCATAACAAAAAGCAACATTATCACATCCATCCAAGAAACTACAAACTAAAACTAACATGGAACTAGAACCATGCATGCAAGGTGAGAAAAATCAAAGAGAGCATCCATAAAATCATGCAATGTTGTCTTTTATTGTTGCAAATTCCCTTTGCACCAACTCTTCGACCATTTACAAATGAGGGCAAAGCCCCTATTTATAGTTTTCCAAAGCCCAAATGAATGGCTAGGATTGATTTACAATGAGTGGCTCAGATTTGGGTATGTGCAGGATCATGATGGGCCAAAAAGTGGCGATATGTAAGTGATATGATGACCCATGTGGCTAACGACTTTTTTTTAACCCAAAATTGATGAAACGAAAATAGTTTTTAAAGGAGATTCTCAGCTTTTCACCAATATAAATTATGCTTTACTTTGAATTTAATAAATAATTATTATTCATTTTCTATTTGAATTATGACTAAAGTCCTGATTGATAGGTTGATTCAAAAACATCTATAGCTTTCAAACGATATCACATTTTTTGAATCCAAAACATGTGTCACATTCTATCCTTCACATACTATAGGATTAAAAAAAAATATATAATTTCATGAAGTTTTGACCAAGTTAAGGTGGTCAGACATACGAGTTTTTATATTTTTTAAAAGTTGTAATAAAAAATTCATAATTAATTATTATCTAGGAAAAAAATAATAAAAAAATATGCATCACATCAGGACATGAGTCCTCTACTTATATCTAAAATATTATAAAAAAATATTATCATTTTATTGTGCTTAGGGTGGTTAGACAGACACCTGCTTCTTATTTTTTCCTTGAAATTTAAGTACTATTGCATTGAAATTTCAAATTTTCACCAAATAGATTTTTTTATTTTTTAAATAAAACTAGTAGTTTAGAAACGAAATTCAATTTTCTATAGATTCTATTCTTACATATTTTTGAAATAATATAGATAACTTATTCAAAATTTTACATCAAGTTGCCTAACTCTAATTTTTCTAACTTTTATTGCCACTTAAGGGCCTATTTTTTCCATGATGATCCTGCACATACCCATTTTCTTTATACTAGGGTTTCACCTACCCCCATTATATAGGAATTAAAAATACATAATTTGTTTCATTCCTATTTTGTCATCTAGTGACTCAAGTACTGTAGCAAATTTGTAATCTAGTTGATTGCCCTTTTACTGTAGCTGAAACTGCTTGAAGGTTGCCCCCTTATTTCATGGATCTGCAACATTTTTCATCCGATCAACTAAATCTTGCTAGCATATTTGTATCATCGAAGAGAAAAACATGTCATTCCTGATTTTGATGGACATCTCCTGATGGGTCATCCTTGTGTGATGAAAGACAAAATAAATCCCTTTGGCTCCCTTCAAGGCCACCCTTTGCAATTTTGTCACTGACTTCCTTAGCATAGGCCTTCTTCTAACACAAGCTCTGTTGATGGGTGCTAGGAGGAGAGGTGAGCATAAAATGAATGGTGATGGGAGTGACACACTTGTTCCTTGTTCAACTTTTTCAATGGGCCTCCATGATGGACCCGCATCAGGTTCCATAAATCTTGCATACATGAAGTATAGTAAGTGCTTTCATATGTAAATCAAGGCAAATATTAATCAAATCCTGCAAGGTCATTGTTAGATCCATCCATGCATCATTAAAAGATCATAGTATTCATCATTGTTCCACATTTAGAGCTCATTTGGACCATAAACATAAATGCAGGTTTAGGGGTGCGGGTTTCCCCCACGACAGATGGACAACGGACAGAAGGTGGACAACAGACAGAAAGCGGATGGTAGACAACCTTCTAACGTACGAAAGGTGGATGAAAAAACCAAATGCAGAGCTTGCCAAGCGGGGGGAAGTCAAGGGTCGATAGCCCTAAAAGAGGCAATCCACACACGGAAACCTGAACATGGCGGCTCGCAAGGGAAGTTCCCATGGACAGCGATGGAGGATGGTGGCCCGCAAGGGAAGTTCCCATGGACGACGACAGAGGGATGACTACCTACAAGGGAAGTTCCCATGGATGACAACAGAGGGACTGTGTCCTACAAGGAAAGCTCCCATAGACAACAACAGAGGGATGACAACCCACAAGGGAAGTTCCCACAAATGGCGACGGAGGGACGGCAGCCCACAAGCGAAGTTCCCACGGATGGTGACGGAGGCACGATGGCCTGCAAGGGAAGTTCCCACAGATGGCGACAAAGGGACAGGAACAAGCAAGGGAAATTTCCCTTGTGGGTCGCTCTCCCTCCATCGTCATCTGTGCGAACTTCCCTTTTGGGTTGCCATCCCTCCATCAAATTTCCCTTGCGATTCATCATCCCTCCATCACCGTTCATGGGAACTTCCCTTACAGGTTGCCATCCCTCTGTCATCATTCATGGGAACTTCCCTTGTGGGCCATCGTTCCTTTGTCACCGTCCGTGGGAACTTCCCTTGTAGGCTGTCGTCCCTCCGTTGCCATCCCTGGGAACTTCCCTTGCAAGCCACCATCCCTTCATCTCCATGCATGGGAACTTACCTTGTGGGCCATCATCCCTCCATCACCATCTGTGGGAACTTCCCTTGCGGGCTGTTGTCCCTTCATCGCCATCCGTGGGAGTTTCCTTGCGGTCCATCGTCCCTTCGTTGTTGTTCGTGGGAACTTCCCTTGTGGGTCACCATTCACGGGAGTTTCCTTATGGGCCGTCATCTGTGGGAACTTCACTTGCAATTCGTCATCCCCCATCACCCCGCCGAAGGCAGGGACCCCCTTTCTTTTGCTCCTGATGGGTTGTTTTTCTCCCACCTCATTTCATGCACCCCTATTCCCAAGCTTAGGTTGGTTATATGCCTTAAAACAACTAAATTTCCCTTTGACCAAGTCCACCTATCTAAATTTGCTAAGTCTTTTGCTTTTGCAGGGCCCCCCTTTTGCTTTTGCCTTGCTCCTGCTGACTTGGTCCCTTCTCACTTGCTTCTCTTTTTCCTTCATTTTTAAATTTGTGGATAAGTTGCCTATGGATTTGGGATAATTTCATGATGCCTAAGAAACTGCCAAGGTTTCATTAAGTTTCAAGAAGTTGCAGAAATTTCATTGCGGGCTGTCAGCCCTCTACCATCCATGAGAATTCCCTTGCGGGTCATCATCCCTCTGTCGCCGTCCGTGGGAATTTATTTGCAGGCCGTCATGTGCGGGTAGTCGTGTGCTCATTTTTCATTTTCAAAAGGGTGACGGACCCTCGAATTCCCCCTTCCAAATCTTCGCATTTCTGGAAGGGGTGAAAACTTTGAGTTTTCATCATCTAGGGACCATCAAATGAATGAATTCACATGCCTAAAGGGGTATGCATCAAGTTTTCCATGTGTTTAGACATTGCGGGAATTCCTTTGAGGGTCGTCGTGTGTGGGTCACCGTGTGCTCATTGCTCTTTTCGAAAGGGCAGCGGACTCTCCGGCTTCCCCCTCCCAAATTTTTACATTTTTCAAAATGAGTCAAATCTTAAAGAAAATATGTCTTGGCACTCTTTCTACCCCTTTTCCCATGTGCTAAAATTGAAAAATCTCAAATTTAATAAGTTTTTTGAAGATACGGGACTTCTCTTATGGGTCATCGTCCCTTCGTCGCCATCCGTGGGAACTTCCCTTGCCAATCGTTGTACCTCTATCATCATCTGTGGGATCTTCCCTTGCAGGTCACCGTCCCTCCTTCGTCGTCTGTGGGAACTTCCCTTACGGGTCACCGTCCCTCCGTCGCCATCCATGGGAGCTTCCCTTACGGACCATCATCCCTCCATCATCATCTACGGGAGTTACCTTGTGAGTTGTTGTCCCTCTGTCATCGTCCATGGGAACTTCCCTTGTGGGTCGTCATCCCTCATCGTCATCCAGAGGAACTTCCCTTGCAGGTCATCGTCCCTCTGTCCCCATCTATGAGAACTTCCCTTGCGGGTCGCCATCCCTTCGGCACCATTCGTGGGAGCTTCCCTTGGAGACCATCATCCCTTCGTCGACATCTGTGGGAACTTCCCTTGTGGGTCGTCGTCCCTCCATCAACGTCTGTGGGAATTTCCCTTGCGAACCACCATCCCTCCGTCGCCATTTGTGGGAACTTCCTTTGCAGGTCACCGTCCCTCCGTTGTCATCCGTGGGAACTTCCCTTGTAGGCCATCGTCCCTTCGTCACCATCCCTCCATCATCATCCACGGGAACTTCCTTGCAAGTCACCATGTGTAGGTTTCCATGTTTGGATCGCCATTTTTAAGGCGGTTGACCCTTGACTTCCGCTCGCCTAGCGGGCTCCACATTCAGTTTTCTCCATCCGCCCACCGCTTGCAGGTCTGCCCCTATGGAAGGTTGTCTTTCATCTACCATCTGCCTTTCATTTTCCTTTCATCTACCACTTGCAAGTCTGCCCCTATGGAAGGTTGTTCTTCGTCTGTCGTTCACCTTCTGTCCGTCTGTTGTCCGCCAAATATCCACCGCCTTCCGTCTATCAGTTGTCCGTCGTCCACCATCCGCCTTCCATTCGTCATCCATCGTCTAGATGTCATGCTCACCAGTGTCATCTTTATGACGCAAGCTTGTCGGGCTTCCCACCTCCTAGCCTCTGCATTGCTCCAACCCTCAAAAGTGAAATCTCCCGAAATCCAATTTCACGAAAAGGAAATTTTCTCAAAATGTCAAAAAGAAAATTGTCTTGAAATGAGAATTTTCCAAAAATGAAAATTTTCCTAAAAGAGAAATATTTCCCGAAATAGATTTTTTTCCAAAAATGAATTTTTTTCTGAAATGCAAATGTTCCCAAAATTGATTTTTCTTCCTAAAATAGGAAAATTTCTAAAAATGGAAAGTTTATTCGAAATATGAAATGCTTAATGGACTATAAATTGATACATTTTAATTTTCTAAATGAGGTAAATTTGTCATTTTTGGAGATCTAAATGATGATATCTTATGGCACAAGTACTTTTAAGGATGTTTGGGGGAGTAATGGATCAATTCAAGAACCAACATACGAAGGGCGATGGAGGGAACTGTTTTATTTCACCAAAATGATGATGATTGTCATGAGTTGTCCATCCAAATCAGGAGCAACATCTCTACCTCTCAGAGGCACCAATCTGCAAAAGAATGCACTTAATTGGCTACAAGAATGTTGTGAATACATCAAGCAAAAGGGAAACCTTCAAGTAGTTTCAACTACAATAAAAGGGCAAGCAGCTAGATGACAAAATAGGAATGAGACAAATGATGTATTTTAAATTGTTGAATATTTGGGGGTAGGTGAAACCCTAACTTGTAACAAATCTAGGCCACATAATGTGAATCAATCCTAGCCATTCATTTGGGATTTGTAAAACTATAAATAGGGGCTTACCCCTCATTTATAAATGGTTGGAGAACTAGTGTAAAGGGCATTATGCAGAAATAGAGAGAAGCATTACATGATTTATGGGTTTTTCTTTTGAGTTTGTTCATTATGCATGCATGGTTCAACTCCCAAGTTAGTTTAGTTGTCATTTTTTTGAATGGTTGTTATAATGGAAATTTTTGTTATGGTATTTGATGAGCGTCCAGCCCATACTTTTGGCACTTGTTGATTGCAAGCTTCTATGTAAAGTTAGCCTAGGATCCCTTATCTAATTGCTGCCACCAAGTTCAAATGCATGTTCATAATGTGCATGTGCAATTTGAAAATCTACAGTCCTTAGAAGATTGCACTGATTTTGTGTAGCTGTAGGTTCTCTTGGTCCAGCAAAACCCAATTTAGGAAGCTTGTCTACTATAGTAGCCTCCATTGTTACTATTCATTCATGGCTTAGATTTAGAACAAATTATCTCCCCCTTTCCTCTTTTTCTATTTATTTTAGTCCCTTGTTAGATTAGGATCCAGGCATCACCACAAAGCTAAATCAGATGAACTCGCTGAATTTTAGATTGCTATTTTGAGTGGGTAGCCACTATTCATTCACTTCCAACACTCCTAAAACTCCATTTGCAGACCCAACTTCCCATGCTTTGTAAACCATAAAGGTTGGCCCTGTGTTACCAGAAAAAAACATCAACCAATTGAACTATTCCAAGCATTGTCATGACCTGACACCTGAGAGACCTTGGGATAATTTCTGCAACTTGTTGTAGGAGGTTGTCTTTCAATAGAGGTAGTGCACTTATGCATTGCCTGTGTTGAGAAGTGTTAAAACATCCATCAATAGAACTAGGGCTAGAGGGAGGGCATGACTGAGCTTAAGGCTAGAAAGCTGAAAGTTGGAAGTTGAAAGCACTCTCAAGTAAAAATTTAAGATAGGAAGATCTTATCATTCACTAGAATTTTAAAATCAGAACATTGGAAGACAAGGTAGCATTTGAGCTGAGATGGAACAACAACTTCAAATCAAAATCACTCAACTGCAAGAGGATTTAAATAGGAGATTGAGGAGGCCATTGCAGAAATTTGCATTGGCAAACAAGTGTAGGATCCATAACACATGTATACACAACAAATTGGACTGCCTACCTTTCTTGGGCAAAGTTGAGAGGGCCTTGTAGGGAGAAATCTTCTTTTAAGAAATATACCAACCCTTGGCTCTTCCAAACCCAGAAGAGGAATTTGCTAACATGGCAGTCAAGGCCTTCAAGGAATTGATTCAAGAATAGCTGTGCCTTGAGGATGGATTGAACTTAGAAGAAGTGTTGATGTTTGGATGGTGTAGATTCCATAATGCACCCCACTCAAAATTCACTTGTCCATCATGTGCAGATGTCATCACCCAAACTAGGATTTTTTTGGGCAAGTTAGAACAACCAACTCTCAATGAAAAAGAGCCATCCCATGGGGTAGGTGAGTTGTCAACATCTAGGAGACAACATACCGAAGTTGAATCAAGAAGCTCCATAGAGGTAAGTGTTGGGACAACACACACTGAGGCAGAAAATCAAGAGGAAGGAGCTAACTTCCTTGGGATAGAAATGATCTTTGATGAAAGCTCAGTTAGAAGGGAATCAGGGGGCCTTTTCTCCATCAATAAAGGTCAGCCCTCAACTCCTAAAGAAAAACCATTGGTAATTGACAATGAATTAATGAATTTTGCAACAACATACACTGGGACAACTAATGAAAGTGTTGAAAAATAGGAAGAAGAGGAGGTTGAATGCCTTGGGGCAGCAGAAAATTAGGATGAAAGCATAAGTGAAATAAGATTAGAGGACCTCTCCTTCATGAATGATAGTGATCAAGCATCTAAGAACAAAGATTGAGAGGAGTGGGAACAACTATAGGTCATGACTATTTACCATCAAACTCCCTTCCTAACTGCTAATGGAAAGATACAATGAACTCATGTCAAGAATCACAAGCGATTGGTCTGAGCTAAGACATCAAGTAGATTTGGATGTGTTGTTTCTCCTGAATTGGTGCAGACTCTGTGACTTGCCACATTCTGAATTATCATGCGAGCTATGCCAAGAGGCCATCGAGCAAGTCAAATAACAAGTGAGGCATCTAAGTGCACCACCTCCTGTAGTTGCTTCACGGGTTGAGCTAGGGGTCCAAGAGCTAGAACCAAGCAATGGCTTAGCTGAAGGTAGTCCTTGATAAGGTGTTGGGATGATGATGGAAGAACAACAACACAGCCCTGAGCCTCCAAATGATGATGTAGAACACATGGGAATGTTGTCCATTATACAACAAGATCCTTTCCCTCTTGAAGAATGTTTATACACCATGGATGATGGGATCTATGGGGAATCCTTGGAGGGAAATAGAATAGTAAATTTCAGTTCCCTTGAAGAGGTACCATCAATTGATGATTTCTTTCCATTGGGAGCTATACTCTAGAGGTATGCCAACGTTGAGGAAGAGTACATTTTAGAAGATGGCGATGATGAGGACATATCGCCCAAACCTTCTGATGGTGAAACATTAGAGTTTTTGGATTGGGAGATGAACTCCTTCTCCATCTACAGCAATAGTGAACAAGAAGAAATGAGCGAACATCATGGTGAGCCACATGAACTGCAAGGAGAAGAAGACCAAGGTAGGGGTGTTTTGGTAGTTGACTACAAAGAAGATGTACCTTGCCAATCAAGGGGTGAAACCAGGATTCTTTATTCCTTGTCTATTGTTGGTCCTCGAACACACTCTGAGAGCTACAATAGGATAGATTCATCCATGTCATGTTCCCATGACATTGAACATCATAAAATTAAGATCAACACCTGGGGAAGGAGATCGGACAACACGCTGGCTTTTGAGGACAATAATCAAGTAGAGCCATGGACTATGGAAGATCAACATGACAAAGTGTATCTTTTTGAAGAACAGTTGATGGAGGTTGCAGGTCCCACTAGTAACTTGGAAGAGGTGTATATTGCCTCATTCTCTCAACCTTATACAAGCCTGAGACCAGCTACAAGGTTCCTTGCATTTGAAAAAAATTATTCACGATGTGTACTGCCTGATCAATTTCATTGTGATCTGCAAATTGATAATGCAAGAGGGATGCTACACCATTCATTACATCCACCTGAGGCTACTAATGCAAAAATCGACGAGGCCATGCACCATCTCAACCATCCAATATAGCTAACCTCACATGACAACATCCAAGTTTTATCTTTCCCCGCTCCTATGAATATTCACAATTGTATTTATTATTTTGATTATGGGAACAAGGGGACATAGATGTGTTTATGGATCAACCATGGGTTCAACAAACCTCCTCAGTTGTTGTTTTTCCCTGAGTATGTGATTCAATTTGAATGCTGCAATGTTGAACTTCTTTTTTCTGAGTATAAGGATGAGTTTGCATGGCTTAGAACCGTGACGATCGCCCATCTGTTGGTGCATGCGTTACGAAACCCAATGGGTGTAAGGGTTGGTTTGCCTTGTTTGAATGTGGTCCTTTGTAAATATCTTTGTACATAGTTGTTTTTGGGTAGTGTAGATTTGTGTACATAGTTTTGCTCGTCGGATTTTGTTAGGGTTAGTTGGTTGGTCATAGTTTAGTTTCTTTTCGTTTCCTTGTTGCCCGCTTTCGCTTTCCCGCTTTGGTTAGTGTAGGTGTTTTCTTTTTGTTTGCTTCCCGCTTTCTTTTCATTTTTCTTACGCTCTGCTACTGTTTTGCTCAAGGTTCCTCTACTTTTTGCTAGGCATGTTTGTGCACACAACAACCATTTTATTGTCCGGGGTTGTTCTATGTATTTCTTCGACAAACTTTAATCAAGTTTTTAGAGTGGATGGTGAGGGCCTTTTGTTAGTGTCAAGTGACTTGGATGTTTGGTTTGAACGGGATAAGTCATTGGTTGATTTGACTTGAATGTATTATGAAATATTACATATCTCACATACTTTAAGAATCTAGTGGTTCCTATAGGTTCCTTTATGAAGTTCAGTTAAGTGAAAAATCTAAAATTCTACTTCAGTGCCACTATGATTCTCAGCCCTAATTGCAAGCTTCATTGCTTGCGGGTTGAAAATAAAGAAGAGAAAAAAAAATCAAAAGAAACAAAAAGAAAGAAATAAAAATGATGAAAATTAAAAGAAAGAAAATTCAACTTTTAGGAGGATACAAATAACTCTATCGGGGCTATGGACGCTTGGCCAACAGTAGAGAAATGTTCGAGAGAATCACAACAACAACCTCGTCGGGGCTAAGGATGCGTGACTGGCAATGAGGCAATGTTCCAGATTCTTTTGAAGTTAGAATAAATTACGTAGCTTAACTTGACAAATCTTAGGTTCCTATAGTGGTTCAAGGATAGGAATTAACGCAATTGCACACACTTGGACTTTTAGCATACTAAAGGTTGGGTTAGCTAGTGGTTTTGATCCTTTGGTCGAGCATCTGATTTGTTTTCCATAGCATGAGGATTGGAACCAAAGATTTTGGGTTCATGATTCCATTTTTTCATCAAAATTCTCTAGAGCATTTCCCCAGTGAGTCGCCATTTGTTATGCATATTTTGCACACACGCCTCGCCAAAGGCAAGGACCCCCTTTCTTTTGCTCCTGACGGGTTGTTTTGCTCCCGCCTCATTTCATGCACCCTGTTCCCAAGCTTAGGTTGGTCATTTTCCTTAAAACGACTAAAGTTCCCTTTGACCAAGTCCACCTATCTAAATTTGCTAAGTATTTTGCTTTTGTGGGGCCCCCCTTTTGCTTTTGCCTTACTCCTACTAACTTGGGCCCTGCTCGCTTGCTTCGCTTTTCCCTTCATTTTTGACTTTGGGGATAAGTTGCCTATGGATTTGGGATTTTTTCATGATGCCTAAGTGAACTTCCAAGGTTTCGTTAAGTTTTGGGAAGTTGCAAAAATTTCATTGCGGGTCATCGGCCCTTCACCGTCGTTCGTAGGAATTCCCTTGCAGGTTGCCATCCCTCTATCGCCGTTCATGGGAATTTCTTTGCGGGCCACCATGTGCGGGTCGTCATGTGTGCATTGTTGTTTTCAAAAGGGAAAAGGACCCTCTGCCTTCCCCTTTCCGGAAGGGGTGTAAACTTTGAGTTTTCATCATCTAGGGACCATCAAATGAATGAATTTGCATGCCTAAAGGGGTATGCATCAAGTTTTCCATGTGTTTAGGGAATTCCTTTGTGGGTCACCGTGTGTGGGTCACCGTGTGCTCATTGTTGTTTTCAAAAGGGTGGCAGACCCTTCGGCTTCCCCCTCCCAAATTTTTTCATTTTTCAAAAAGAGCCAAATCTTAAGGAAATATGTCTTGGCACTCTTTTTACCCCTTTTCCCATGTGCTAAAATTGAAAAATCTCAAATTTACTAAGTTTTGTGAAGTTGTGGGACTTCCCTTGTAGGTTGTCATCCCTCTGTCATTGTCCATGGGAACTTCCCTTACGGGCTGCCATCCCTCCATCGTCGTCTATGGGAACTTCCCTTGCGGGTCGTCGTCCCTCCATCGTTGTCCGTGGAAACTTCCCTTCTAGGCCACCGTCCCTCTATCGTCATCCGTGGAAACTTCCCTTGTGGGCCGCCATCCCTCTATTGCCGTCTATGGGAACTTCCCTTGCAGGCCACCGTCCCTCCGTCATCGTCTATGGGAGTTTCCTTGTAGGTTTTCATCCCTCTGTCACTGTCTGTGGGAACTTCCCTTGCGGGTCATCGTCCCTCCATCATCATCTGTGGGAACTTCCCTTGTGGGCTGCCGTCCCTTCATCGCCGTCTATGGAAACTTCCCTTGCGGGTCATCATCCCTTCATCGTCGTCCATGGGAACTTCCCTTATAGGCTGCCATCCCTTCGTTGCCGTCCGTGGGAACTTTTTCTTCCAGGTCATGGTCCCTCCATCGCCATCTAAGGGAACTTCCCTTGCAATCCACCGTCCCTCTGTCGCCATCTGTGGGAACTTACCTTGTGGGCCGCCATCCCTCCATCGTCATCCATGGGAACTTCCTTGTGGGTCACCATGTGCGAGTTTCCATGTTTGGATCACCATTTTTAGGGCGATCGACCCTTGACTTCCCCCCACCTAACGGGCTCCACATTCATTTTTTTCGTCCACCCACCACTTGCAGGTCTACCCCTACAGAAGGTTGCCTGTTTCCCGCCATCCGCCTTTTGTCTATCTTCCATCTGCCGCTTGCAAGTCTACCCCTGTGGAAGGATGTCCTTCGTTCGTCATTCGCCTTCCGTCCGTCCACCTCCTTTAGTCCAATGTCCGCCAACTATCCATCGGTTGTTCGTCGTCTGTCGTCTACCTTCCATCCGCCATCCGTCATCCGGATGTCGTGCTCGTCAGTGTCATCTTTATGACAAAAGCTTGTCAGGCTTCCCACCTCCTAGCCTCTACATTGCTCCAGCCCTCAAAAGTGAAATCTCCTGAAATCCAATTTTGCGAAAAGGAAAGTTTCTCAAAATGTCAAAAAGAAAATTGTCTTGAAATGAGAATTTTCCAAAAATGGAAATTTTCATAAAATCTTTCCCAAAATAGATTTTTTTCCAAAAATGGAAATTTTTCTGAAATGCAAATGTCCCCAAAATTGGTTTTTCTTCCTAAAATAGGAAAATTTCCAAAAATGGAAAGTTTTTTTGAAATATGAAATGCTTAATGGACTATAAATTGATACATTTTAATTTTCTAAATGAGGAAAAAAAAAAAAATCGATATCTAAATGATGATATCTTATGGCATAGTTACTTTTAAGGATGTTTGGGGGAGTAATGGATCAATTCAAGAACCAACATATGAAGGGCGATGGAGGGAACTATTTTATTTCACCAAAATGATGATGATTTTCATGAGTTTTCCATCCAAATCAGGAGCAGCATCTCTACCTCTCAGAGGCACCAATCTGCAAAAGAATGCACTTAATTGGCTATAAGAATGTTGTGAATACATCAAGCAAAAGGGCAGTCTTCAAGTAGTTTCAACTACAATAAAAGGAAAATCAACTAGATGACAAATTTGCTATAGTACCTAAGTCACTAGATGGAAAAATAAGAATGAGATAAATGATGTATTTAAAATTGTTGAATAGTTGGGGGTAGGTGAAACCCTAACTTGTAACAAATCTGGGCCACACAATGTGAGTCAATCCTAGCCATTCATTTGGGCTTTGGAAAACTATAAATAGGGGCTTTCCCCTCATTTGTAAATGGTTGGAGAACTGGTGTAAAGGGCATTCTACAGCAATAGAGAGAAGTATTGCATGATTTATGGGTTTTTCTTTTGAGTTTGTTCATTATGCATGCATGGTTCAACTCCCAAGTTAGTTTAATTGTCAGTTTTTTGAATGGCTGTTATAATGGAAATTGTTGTTATGGTATTTGATGAGCTTTCAGCTCATACTTTTGGCACTTATTGATGACAAGCTTCTATGTAAAGTTAGCATGGGATCCCTTATCAAATTGCTACCACCAAGTTCAATTGCATGTTCATGATGTGCATGTGCAATCTGAAAATCTACAGTCCTTAGAAGATTGAACTAGTTTTGTGTAGTTGTAGATTCTCTTGGTCCAACAAAACCTAGTTTAGGAAGCTTGTCTACTGTAGCAGCCTCCATTATTACTATTCATTCATGGCTTAGATTTAGAACAACTGCTCTCCCCCTTTCCTCTTTTGCTATATCATTTAGTCCCTTGTTAGAGTAGGATTCCAGGCATCACCACTAAGCTAAATCATATGAACTCGGTGAGTTTAAGCTTGCTATTTTGAGTGGCCAGCCATTGTTCATTCACTTCCAACACTCCTAAAACTCCATTTGCAGACCCAACTTCCCATGCTTTGTAAACCATAAAGGTCAGCCTTGTGCTACCAGTAAAACACATCAACCAATTGAACTATTCCAAATATTGTCATGACCTCACACCCGAGAGACCTTGGGATAATTTTTTGCAACTTCTTGTAGGAGGTTGTCTTTCAAGAGAGGCAGTGCACTTATGCATTGCCTGTGTTGAGAAGTGCTAAAAAACACATCAACAAAAGAGAATCAAAATTAATATTATTAATAATTATTTATTTTTTTATATTAAATATAGTTTGAACAACAACATACATCATCATAGAGAGAATAAACCATCCCCTTACAGACTATCAAAAAGTTGATCAACTATTAGTTATCCTAACCCATTACATCTTAGCACGATAAGAGACATTAAAACTTACAACCATTCACATTTCATGCTTACATTTACAAAGAATTACATATGCCAACAAAAAAAGCAAAAAAAAAAAAAAGCAAAACTAGTTTGCAGGAGAAGATTCATCTCATCAAGGATTATCTTTAGCCTTGCGTTCTACATATTTCATCTTCAGGAGTGCACCAGTTGTTTCAATTTCCTCATGAGTGAGGTCATCTATACTAAGTAGTGGGGGTGGGCCCTCACCAATTTCATCTTTGTCTACCCTATCGTTGTATTCTTTCTGGAACAAATTAAGAGCTTTGAGAAACACCTCTATAGTGTATTGCCAATAATGTGCAAAATTAACCTCCTAGATGGTAACAGGCATAATACCATCTTCTATGAGCTTCAATAAATTTTCTTTGGACACTTTAATCATAACAACCACCTGCATAGAAATATTAGAGAGTGTGAGCCTTTTACAAGACTCAGTAAGTGCACGCTTAGCCCTGCTGAATTTTTCCTCATTTCTCTTTTTCCAAATGAACCAAAGTATTTCAGTTGAAACAATAATCCAAAACAACATTAATTTTTTTCCAATAGCATTAGAAAATAGCAAGATAATTCTATCAAGTCTTAAATTATTCATTTTATCTCATATGCATTGTTTGTGGCAAAAAATATGCCATACTTCCCTTGCGAACACACAGTCAAAGAAGATGTGTTTAATGGACTCTGTCACTCTGCATATGCTACAAATTTTGATGGCGTCTATTTTATATTTGATTGGCTGCCTTTGTAGCAGTAGGAGCCACCAAAAGCAATCCTTCTTTGGCTTAAGTACATTTTCCTAGGTTTTTCTTAGCACCATTCCCCAACCTTGCCTATTCAGATTTTTCCCCCATGCTTTGTTTAGATGGCTGAAAACTTGATCTTGGTTGGTGAGAGTGTTGTAAAATTTCTTCACACTCAACTTGGAGAGCATGGAACCATCTTTCCATTTGAAATACTTGTATTGATCAGAATAAACCACATGATTTGCATTAACAACAATTTCCTTACAAGCCTCCCTTAACACAGAATACGTCCTCCAATGAGAATTAGGCAACTGATACTCTTTGGTGATTATGTTCCAGTTTATCAGGCCCTCTTGATTCATAATTTCCGCAATATATTTAATTCCTTTTTTTTCCCAAGCTTTGGTCGAGCGCCCCTGCTTCAATGCTAGGGGCTTACCGTTATGGCTAAGGTTCCACCAGATTGATCTTTGTGCAAAGACGGTTTCATTTGAGAAGGCTTGTGAGTTATGAATATGCTCTTTTATGAGCTCCCAAGCCTTCCAAAGACTTTTGAAGACTACAGACCCTGTAGGGACTATTGGTTTCCTACAGCAAATGAGATCACTTAGGGGGAGCCCTTTCTATTTCTTGGCATGCTTGGGAGCTCCCCTTTCAATGTTGTTTCTGATCAAGACTTTCCAAGACTCATCTCCCTCCAAAGCCCTTGAAACCCACTTGGATGACAGAGCAATTCCTTGCAGCCTTAGGTCTTTTAACCCCAACCCTCCATCAACCTTGCTTAGGCAGTACCAGTCCCACCTTATAGCATGTGTCTTCCTCTTTCCTTTCCCATCAGACCAAAGGAACCCTTTGATATTTTTCTGGATTTCACCAATCTGGTAGTTGCTAAACATCCAAATAGATGCATAATAGATGTTGTAGGAGGCAAGATTTTTTTGGCAAACCTATACCCTTCCTGCCAAGAATAGAGGTTGTTTGTTCCAATTACTAATTTTCTTATCTATTTTTGCATGAGTATAGAGCCACATTTATCTTAGGTTGGGGCTGACAGAGAATGAAATACTGAGGTACCTGACTTGTTTTTGAGGGCCTCCTCACTGCATACCAAATTTAGTCAGCTATGCTGGGGGTTCCTCTTCCCAGCCTAGCATGATGGATTTTTCCATGGAAATCCTTGCTCTTGAAGCAACACAAAAAATATCCAAATTTTTCATGAGGTTCACCATATTGCTTTCCTCTAGGAGTGGGAATAGAGCAGTATCATCTACAAACTGGATGTTGAGGAGGGTTTCTTGGTTAGGCAAAGTGATACCTTTTATCCTCGGGGAATCAATGTCCATTCTTAGAAGAAAGTGTAGTGCCTCTGAGGCTATCACAAAAAGGGAAGGTGCTAGGGGGCAGCCTTGTCTTATAGATCTTTCCAAGTTTATTTCTTAAGAGAGATTCCCATTAATGTCAACTTGGGCCACCACATCCTTGAAGAGAGTGTCCACCATATTGCAAAAGGCCTCTGGGTCAACATTAGCCTAATGAATCCCCACTCAATTGGGTCAAAAGATTTTTCAAAGTCCAGCAACACCATTGATGCCTCCTATCCATTGGTTCTTGCCCACTCCATGGCCTCCCAACTAGTGATTAGATTTTCAAGGATATATCTGCCTTTAATGAACCCTATTTGGGTGTTGTTTATAAATCTTGGTAGAATATTCACCAATCTTTTGGCCAAGACCTTTGCTAGGATTTTGTAGGAGATGTTTAGCAAAGTTATTGGTCTCCAATTCTTTATTTGAGTTTTATCCCCTTCTTTAGGGATTAGCTTTATTATGCCCATATTGATGTTTTTCCCCAAAGTACCTTTGGCCAAAGCCTCTTTATAGACTTCATATAGATCATCTAAGATCCATTCACTAAAGGTTATGAAGAACTCCATCAGGAGTCCATCTGCACCTGGGGACTTGTCATCCTACATTGATCTGATTGCTTGTTCAATTTCCTCTTTAGTGATTTCCTTGCCTAGCCCTTGTGAATCTGATGCTGAGATCTTTTTTGGAACAATGCCTTTTATCATGTTTCTTGCAATTTTACAGCCTTCCCTCCTGCAATCTGAGGTGAATAGTTGCTTATAAAAGGTGTAGAACTACTCATTTATATCTTCTGGTTTTGTGAAGGTTGTTCCTCCTACATTTATCTATTCTATGCATTCTTTTATGTTATTTTCTTTCAGAAATCTGAAAAATAACTTTGTACCTTTGTCCCCATTTTGAGTCTAATTCATTTTGGATTTCACCTTAAGTCCTTGGATTCTCCTTAGCACATCTTTGGCTGCCCTAAGTTTTTTGTCAAGGTTCACATCCTCTAGGGATTTTTGTATACCACTTTCAATTTGCAGGAGCTCTTCTTGTAGTAAGCTTTCTTCTCTTCTTCTATCAAGGGATTTCTTTTTGCCAATCACTTGGAATAGGGAATTCCACCCTCTGGTATTCAACTCCCATCTTTCCAAGGCACTCAGGCCTTTGTACAACCCTTGATTTATTTTTTTGAGGGCCCCAACGGTGTCAACGCAATCCCTATCCTTCAACAAGGTTGTTTTAAGAATGAAGCCACCCCCTCTTCTCGTTGTATTTATATCTTTGGACTTCAGCAAAAATATTTCTTTGACTGGGTGGTGGTCAAACAAAGTATGAGGGTGAACTTCAACTTTGCAACCCCTTTCCAAAGTATCTACTAAGAAGAAGTCTTCATTTGAGTAAAATTTGTCCAGGTGGCAATAAATCCTTCTGTTACCTTTTTGGTAGTTGCACCAGGTGAACCAAATACTTGGATAGCCCTTTTTTTCTCCAACAATTAGATCAACCAATTTTAGCTTGGCCTTCATTTTTTACTAGAAAAAAATTTCATTGCCTTTCCAATCCATGTCAGTTCCTCCCTTTTTGTCCTCCTTTTTCTCAATCATGTTAAAGTCACCCCCGATTATCCAAGGTATGTTGTCTAGGTTGTTCAACCATTTCTAGAGTTTTATCCTTTCACTATATTCATTTGGAGCATAGACTGAGCAGATTCACACAATTTGATCCTCCACTCTTAAGCTGATCTAGACAACTCTGTTGCACGGGGATACCCCTGATTTGGATATTGAGTTTTTCCATTTGTTGGAAATTAGGATGGTAGTGCCACCCTTACCCCAATCATGTGATGTGGTGAATTAGGAGGCAGCCCTCCAAATGCACCGGAGGTTAGATTCTAATGTGAAATCAGTCGAATTGAGTTCTTGTAACATGATTAAATCTTTTTCTTTGAACTACCTCAAAAATCTTCTCACTGCATGCTTCCTATCAGGGGATTTAAGCCCCCTCATATTCCAAGTGATGAGGTTAAGGGCCATCCTGAATAGTTGAGGGGGTTGAATCCTTGTTAGGCTTAAGAGTCTCAAAGTATTTGGGGACCTTATTTTCTATCTCCACCCTTTTAGATGTTGGGCTTTGAATTACAACACTTAGTTTTTTCCTCTTGGCATGTGACGGATTTTTCAGGTTGCCTTTCCCAACTAGGATTAAAGCCCCTTTCCCCTTCCTTGGTCTTCCCACTCTTCTTTTACTTGGTGGATTGCCCACAATCTCATTTCCCCCCAAGACTGAGGCAACCTTCAAAGTTTCTGGTTTAGGCAAGGTGTCATGTTCCTCCTTGGGAGTCTCTTTGAAGTTTCCAACCTTTCCATCAAGGACTGGCCCACCCATACCCTCCTCAAACCCATCGGTGGACAAAAGGGGAGTGCTAGTAACATGGTCTCCTGACAATCCATTGATGGGGTAAAAAAGAATGACGTTGTGTAGGGTCTTGGCCTCAAAGGAAGAGACTAAATGTTTAACTTTGGTTGGGCTCCCCTAGAGAAACATACAATCAGAGGCAACCTCCAAGGCATTGGTTGATTTTTCATGAGGGTTGGCCCCACTGGTGCAACCTCCAACAACCCTCTAGTTCATTAGCTTTTCCAATGCAAGCTGTTGGGCATTCTTCTGCACTATCTCTTAAGTGCCAACCTTGTCTCTTGGGGGTCCTAGAATTGAGACCCAACCTTGCAAATCCCCATCAAAAATATACTTTTAGAGGCATCCTCTATAGGTTCCTCAGAGGATTGAGAGGAGGCATCGGAGAGTGCCTCCCCGAGTAAAGAATCAATTTATGTGAGGTTGTCATCCCAAGATTGCTCACAAGGGTTCTTTGTGTTTTCTGGGTTTTCTTTGTTGGAACTTGTGATAACAGGCCCATTTTTTCATAGTTTCAGATTCTAGGCCCAAGTTGGTTGTGGCCTCTCAAGATTTTTCTACCATTTTGGACTTCAAATCTTCCCTCGAATGAGGGGGCACCATAAATTCATTTCCTTTGGAGTTATATTCTGAGCTTGGGCCCACACAATTAACATGACATCCTGAGTCAACCATCTCCTGATGCCTCTCCTTATTAGGCAGTCGGGTCACTGTCTATTTCATCGACGCCTCTTTACCAAGGTTACCAGCATTAGGCTTCTGGAGAGGTGTTGTTTTCCTGATTAGGGGACAATTTTTTCTTATGTGTCCTTTTCGACATAGAAAGCAATAATTTAAACCAATGAGGATTTCCAGGGGACAATCAAAACAACCAAATTCCAAGTTTAGCCTGAGGATGTCAAGTATTTCTACCCCAGGGTTCAAAGAGACAAGTACCCTAGCATCAGTTTGGGGGAGAATAGCCTTTACACTGTCAATTTTTAGAACTCTCTTGTAGGGTTTCAAAAGTAGAGGAATGAAATTCCACAAACGAGGAGGAAGGTTTTTGAGCATTACCCACCTCGGGCTTGAGAGGGCCAAGATCTCATCGTTTATGGCATCGGGTGACCAAGGTAGAGCCCTAAATACATTCTTTCTAATACTCCAAAATTGCCTACCCAGAACCCTAGTCTGAGATTCATGGTTTTCGAGAAATACAACAAACAATCCCTTTTGAATCATTCTGAAATAAGTACAAAAAATGCCCATTTTCTTTCCCCAGACATCTGAGACCCAAAAGTCCAGATACCTTCTTGCTGGGATCTTTTCAAGATCCACAACCGCAAGGAAAACCCCTACATTCTTCAATCTATTATCTTCATCAAAAAGAACTTTGCACAAACCTTCATTTGGAGAAAAGATGTTTATTCGGGAAGGCTAGGGTTGCACTTACCTCCTTCGAGTCCCCCATCTTCTCTGCCTTCGCTTGCTTCCACCAAGAACTTTGCACCTGCTGGAAAGACCACGTTCTCGCCTTCAACGATTTCTTTGAAGGACTTTGGTTGTTGAAAACTCGAAGACCCATCGGGTTGGTTGCAACAAACACCATCAAGGGGGGTCCAATTCCCTAGGCATCACATAAAGAACACTGTCCAACAGAGCCTCATGTGCGACGGTCAGCAAGGATGCCTCCAAATAACTAAACCCAGGGCTGGCACCGCCACAAGATAGAGGCACCTATTGTTTAGACACCTACTGTGGAGGAGGACGAGCCTCCTCCATGCACGCGGGACAAAGAAACTTCACCAACACCAATGAATGTGAAACCCTAATTGCAGAGCCCTCTACCTCTTTTCCATTTCCAGTCTAAAGATTAATAATTATTATTACTAATTGTAATACCCCTTCGTTTTGATTCTTGTTCAAGTTGCTTTATATTATGTTTGGTTGCAATTACTTTGATACTAGATACATTTTGTTATGATGTTTTGATCGTTACTATTGAGTGACAACTATTATTGTGGGATGTAGTTATCTGATTTTGTTTCACATGCATTATGGATTAATGATGTTGTAGAGTTAACATGAGATGTTATTATGAGATTATTGGAATTATGATGGAAGTGTCAGTTTCGATGAGTGTATTGGTGAAGAAGACGGGTTCGCATCACTCGCTTGCGAGCGCCCTACGAATCTGTAATTCCTTCTTCACGGTGTGTATTATATGCTGGATATATTGTATGATGTTGTTTACTTGGTTGCAGGATTGCAGGTACATGACATCGACTCCACCTGGTTTCACAGGTTTGAGCGTGTCGATCCAACGGTTAAGTTGAACTAGGTAACATGTGTCTCTAGCCTTAGTGTGTCATGTGTAGTCATTAATTTTGAAGCATTCTTGATTTGGAAATAGATATTTAGAATAATTGCATTTAAATCATGTTGATGGTTATTTAATTTAAATAATGCAATGTGGATAAAAGTTTATATTTAAATTAATTAATTATATTTAATTTATTTAATTAATTAAATTTAATCCAAGGGGTTGAATTTAGTTATTAAATAATTAAATTAATTAATTAAACGTGATGCAAGAGAATGAAAGGAAATAAAAGAATTAGAATTAATTTTGGAATTTAATTCCAACGTGTGGGAATTAAATTAGAAATTGTAATTAAATGTTTATTTGAGAAATTGGTTGCAACTTTGGAAATTAATTTATTATTTCAAATTGCATTTTAAATTGAAAGTGGGTTTTCCAAAAGTGAAATTGAAATTGAAATTGAAAATTAAAATTGAAAATTGAAATTGAAATTGAAATATCTAATTTGCATGTAATGTGAATTAGGGTTGTAAATATTGAAATTGAAATTGAAATTGAAATATCTAATTTGCATGTAATGTGAATTAGGGTTGAATTAGGTATTTTTGATTTATAAGAATATATGTTTTAATTTAGGGCAGGAGAGTTTTTAGAAAAATACATTTTTACAGCAGGAAAGAAACTTTGGAAAATTTGCACAAGGGTTTGAAGAAAGTTTGATTGTAGAATTGATTGAAAAAAAGATTGTTTGCATTTGTTGGATTTTGGATTGGATTCATTGGAGGATTGAAGAAAATTCAGGAAATCTTTGGAGGAGGCTTGCATCAGAAATTCATCTCTTCCTGTAGCTTCTTGTACCAGGTTTTCCTCTTTGTGTTTTATTGTTCTTGATTGTTTTCTTTAAAATAGTAATGATTAAAGATTTGTTTGTTAAATCTGTTTTAGAAAACAAGCTTGATATTAGAAGAAAAGAATTAAATAAATTTACAGCCTTTGCTTGTGAAAATTCTTGAGTGAAAATTGTGAAAACCTTAGTTGAATTTAAATTATTTGGAGAAATTGATTTTATTGTTATTGAAATCAAACATAGAGATTGAACAATGCATTTAGAATGTTTTTAGAAAATGAAACCCTTTGTTATTATTAAAAATCTGATTTTAAAATCTGCAGTATAGTTATATTTTCCTGGTAAAATGGTCTGGTTGCGCCACCTATAACTTCACTTTCACAAACTGAGTTTTCAAGAAATTTAAAGGGTTTTTGCATTTTGAAGTTTTCTTACCCCTGTCCAAAAATCTCAAATACCCAGATCGTATTTTTTGAGTTATGCTTAAAACATGAGACTGCTGTTAAATTATTTTCCCATGGCTGTTCTGAAAATAAAATAATAATAAATTGATATTAATATTTTATGTATTGTTATTATAATATTAAAATATTATTTAATAATATTTTATATTATAATTTATAATACTAAAGTATTATATTTATTTATATTATTTTAAATAAAATTTGTATATTAGATTAGTGGAATTAAAATTATAAACATATGGGAAAATTATTGTTATTTTAAAATGGCATGTTAAAGTTTAATTGAAGGAGTTAAATATTTGATTTAAGAAGTGCATAATTTAAAATTGAATTGTGGAATTTAAATTCATATGTAAAAGGTCCAATTATTAATTTGATTTAATTGGAAAAATATATTTATATTTTGGAATATTGATGATAAAGGATATTTTATTTTGAATTAATCAATTTGATATTCTGCAAAGGATAGAAGATATGTTAATGATTAAATATATTTAAATATATTAATTTATATTTAGTAGATATATAGTGAAGGTATATATCCATTTGAGAGAATAAATAATATTTTATCTTATTTTATTCTGTTGTTTGCAAATTGGGTATTATTAGTGTTTTAAAAGAGATAATTAGTATGTGTAGAAAATGTATAGAGAAATATATTTTTTTTAATAGAAATAATTACTTGATTTAAAAAAGAAATGATTATTTTGTTAATATGATTGAAGAAAATATATTGAGATGTATATATATATTCATGAGTATTTTCAATCAGTATTTACCTTGTTTTATTTAAGTGCGTGTGATTTAGTTTTGCATGAAGAATTTAAAAGATAAGTTTTGAATGCGTAGTCAAAGAGATAAGCCAAAAGATATTTTTGTACATTGATGAAATTGCATGTTTTAAATAGATAGTTGAAGAGACATAGATTCCGGATAGAAAATTGAAAAGATTGTTTGCAATAGTGTTAGTTTGCATTAGAAGTAAATTTAGAAACTAACTAGATTGAAAAAGGCAAATAGTTATTATGTTCTATTTAATTCCATAGAAAAATCTAGTCATTGTGAATGGAATATTAATGGTGTCTATATAATATGGAGCATATATATATATATATATATATATATATTCAGTGTAAAGTTCATTATCATATTTTATTTTAATGAGATGCATGCAATGTATTATTGAATAGAGATTTAAAAATGGATTGATTAGTGTATATGGAAAATGGATAGAGAAACAATATGTTATTATATTAAAGTGATTGAATGTGTTAAATAGAAAATTGAATGAGATGTAAGATTTGGTTAGGAAATGAAAAAGTTTACTTGCATGGATTTGTGTCGATTTAAAAGTAAATTAAGAAGTTGTTTTATTGATGAAGCAATCAATTATGTTATTTATTAATTTCTATTTAGATTAATTGAATCATTGTGATTGAATTATGAAAGATATATGGATTTAGTATATCCAAAAGTAGTATATTCCTCATGCTTATCTTAAAGGATTTAATTCTTTGTATTCAGTAAAGGGAAGTAAGTTTAATTGTTTTAGATTTCCAATAATGAAAAGGGAAATAGGGGTTATGATTATTTTAGATGATCTACTTATCATGTCTTTGACTTTGTCAACACTACCTATTGAATGAGTATGGATTTAGGAAATCCAAATATTAGATTTGATTGATGACTTGAATGCTTTTGTTGCTATGTCGTCAAGTTGCACTGTTGGTTTTGGGATTTAGTGTTAGTCCTAAATTATAAGTCTTCCAGAAGAACTTAGAGGATGAGGGTTGTTGAACTTTTATGTCATCCAGTTGTTTTCCCTTGGGTAGCGCATGGCGTCTTTTCAGTTTTACCCGATTTTCATGAACGGGGATGTTTGCACCTCCTTGGTTAGGAGCGGATTATGGGATCCGTGTCTCCTTGTATGGAGTGACCTTGTTATGTGGTTTTATCTTGTTGCCTCCTGTGAAAAGAGTGGACTATGTGTTGTTGCCTCCAAGATGTTTGGAGTGAGATATTTTGTACCTCCTGTGAAAGGAGTGGACTATGTATTGTTCCTCCAAGATGTTTGGAGTGAGTTTCTATTATTTGTATCCTCCTTGTGTTGGAGTGGATTATGATGCCTAGTTGGTATGAACTTGTGGTTCCCTTGGTGGATTGTTTGGATGTGTGTTGTCAAATAGAAGAGTGGTTTCTGTTAGGCACCAGAGCCCAAAGAGGTAAACTGGATAACCTTCAGGAGTGATTTAAACAAGTGATAATTAAAATAATGTACTTAGAAAATTAGGACTAACTTCTCACATTAATCAAGATAATTTTACCTCACTCATAGACACAAGGGCTTGTTTAGACTTGGGATGAGTGAGAAGGCCTGGAATGGCAAGATCAACTATCTAGTTCTTGCGAGAGGTAGTTGATTCCGCATGAGTGAGTATGAGTGCCGGGATTCGGTTGAGGCCACCAGGATTACTTGTGTTGAAGCCTATGAAGAATTCCCAGAGGAGATCTCATGACAAACCTTGCGATGACACTATATCTATGACAACTGTTGTTAATTATTTTATGTGTATGGTTATTGGAACATACCTGATCTACTTTATGTCTGGAAGCAATGTGACCTATGTCAGTGATGTTGGAGTTGTACTTGTATTGTATTTGATTTGTACTTGTATTGTACTTGAGTTGTACTTGATTCGTACTTGTATGGTGAATGAGTTGTACTTGTTAATTCATTTGGTTGGTTATAACAGTATGAGTCAGTATGAGTCTGCCTTTGGTTAGTGGTTGTAGATCTTAGTCCATGTTACTTTGTTACTATCTCCTAGCATGGGGGGTGGGCCTTCGGGTACCACATTGGTTGGGTGGAACATGCACCAAAACCGTTGGGTCCCCATCGATCTTCAGTACTTGGTGGCGAGACATCCAGATGGACAGCTCGCGGTTCGTGTTGTAATTTCTTGTATTGTAATATTTTAACTTGTATAAGTTATTTTATCCCTCTTATGTTTATGAGGTGGAATTTTGTAATAGTAATCTTTTGTACTATTGCCTCATTCTGGGAATGAGTGATGTAACTATTGGTTTAAGATAATGTTTATGAGATTGTACCTTGGTTGTTTATCTTATTATGTTATGTGGTATTCTTATGATGTATGTTGGTGATTTCATAAAGTTCATAAGGCTATGGTTATATGTATTATGTATGTGTGGGTTTAAGTAATCCTAACCTTGTAGCCTTAGAGGTTGTTGTTAATTAGTAAGTGTACGTGTATGTTAAATGCACTTTATAAAAAAAAAATTGGTTCGCTTATGATGTTAATTGCAACTTACTTTAAGGTTACTTGGCGGGGCATTACACTAATAGTAATTATAATTATATTATAAAATAATAATGATAATAATTAATTATTAATAATAAAATTAATTATTAATAATTATAGTTATGATCAATATTATTTACATTATATTTGATATTATTAATGATTTATTATAAGTTCAATACATTAGATTGGTAGTAGTATATTATTTAAAAATAGAATATTATATGTTTATAATAATTATTTAATATTAATATTTAACTATGCAATAAAACTGTCATATATAGATGCTAAGTAGAATAAAGTAGTGACTATGATAAAAAGTTGGAAAGAGGGCCTAAGCAATATTAAAAATGATGATGATGATATGAATGATTAATGTCGATTTAATTTTTATTAAATTGTTAACTAGAAAGTGAATTTTTTGATTTTTTATAAGGAAAGAAAGAGAAGAAATGATGATAATAATGGGCATGTGCACCAAGATGGGGCACAAAAAAGTGGCCAAATACCAAAAACGAGCAAAACATTCTTGTGTTTTGAAGAAATTCAAATAATGTGCTCATGTTATGGCTCAAGTTTTCCAAGCCATAACACAAGTACGTTATTTGAACATAAAATGCATACACGTTTTTATGAAAACAAAATGCATACATGTTTTTATGAAAACAAAATGTGTAAATGTTTTATGGAGACAAAATGCATGCACATTTTTATGAAAAGAAAATGGGTGTGTATTTTCTCCAACATACAAAGTTGATATAGAAAATTACGATCATGTTGGATAAAATACTTTTTTGGAAAACGTAGATCAATTAGAAGGTATGTTAGATTAGACTTGACACTGATCTACATACCTTCATCCAAAATGAGACACTAATTTTCTGCCATCAAAGTCAAGTAATTGCCATCAAATGGTAACAAATCTACTGAAGTAGTTGAAGAAGATGTAGATAACAAAGAAAATATATTTGCAACTTTCTATTATATGTGTTTTGGTAGTTACCAATCTATATCTTATCAATGACCCAGTGAATGGAGAAGAGATGGGGGGTCGCCATTGTTGGAAGGGTGAAGTGGTCAAAAGTGTTGTAGAATCGACACCATATGAAGTTAACTATTGTAAAAGGAAGTTATCAATGATAATCATTCACGAGAAAGGTGGCAGATTTTTTGAGTGATGTTTGTTCTTGTTTCCGTACCTTGGGACTGGTTAACTAAGAATTGAATAGCCTTGGGGTAGAAAAATGCATATCCATGATTTAGATGGGATAATACTTGCCTTTGTGGTGTTATGGAAGCTTATTTTTGGAGGCGAAACAACGCAAGTAAGGAATGGTAAGAATCTCAGCTGGAAGTTAGGGGATTATTTTTGGTTCATGGGAAGATTGTCCAAGATTGTATAAAAGTTTGTAAGATATGTATTGGGACTCTCATGACAAAATTAACCAACCTGGGGTCTCTATTTAAAAATCAAAGGAAGGAATGGTAGCATCAAAATGGTAAAAAGTCTCATTTTTGAGGTCCTTGTCAATGTGGCAGTGAAATAAAAGACACAGATCAGGCCCCTATTTAAGGTAGAGAAGAGCAAAACAATGAAGGTAATTGTGTAGATAGTAGGGGAGAATGTGTGGGTGGCAGGCCATATCCATGATGGCAAGGTCTATGAGGAGTTTTTGACAAACATATTGTAAGTAATGGGAGTGAAGATATGGGGGTCGATAGTTGCCAACAATCTAGTCGTAGAAGGGAACAAAACAGTTATGCTTGAATGGATCTCGTCCATCAAAAAAAAGCCAACAATTGGACTTGTTGCTAGCATTTTTTATGCAACGGTGATAAAAAAAAGGTCTTGGCTTAGGCATTGATGTTGTTCATAGAGGTGTTGCTCAAGAAGAGCCTCAACCTTTAGTTTTAATGCAAGCCAAAATGATGACATGTTCTCAGCTGCCCAGGTTGAAAGAATTACTGCCTTGTCACAAGGCATGATGTATATTATGCAATTGAGAGGCTAGTAGGGGTTTGGGTGCATAAGTTATTTAATCACTTTATTTTCAAGTTTTAATAGAAAGGGAGTTGTCCCCATGATAGCACTTATTAAGAAAAAATAAAATGTATAATATAATATAATATAAATGAATATAATATTAATATAATATAATAAAATATGAAATAATATGATATAATATAATATATTGATATAAAAAAATTTAGGCAAAAGGCGTATAGCCTATATATTTATATTATAATAATAATAGATTACAAAATTCTAGTATTGGTTAACTAGCTAGAACCGAGACAAATACATGAGCTAGTATATTGACTAGGCTTATACATCTAGCCGATTACAATCCAAAATTGAGAGGAGCATCATTGATGAACTTTACATTTTAGGATACCAGTATATCTATTTACATTGTTGTGAAAGATCGTTCACTAACAACAGAGATAAAATAAGGTTGTTATTCCTCCATGCACGAGCCACCCACCAAATTCTCACATTGATAGTCGGAAGAGGATGTGTCCACCTAAACTAGTTGAGGGAATTGATGAGGAGGAATAGAAACAAAAACATTTGGGTAGTCAACATGGTTTAGCAAAAATATGATAGCATAAAAAAATTTCTTGAGTTTGGTGTCCATGTTCACACCAACATCCCATGTATTCTGATGAAGAGACCTCAATAGAAACCTATCACATTTATGTTCCAGAGTGGTCTTCATGGTGTTGTAGATGTTCACAAACCCCCACCATTATTTGAGATATTTCCTTGGGAAGATTCCTCCAATGAATCCCTTCCCCTTGAACAGGTCATATTCTTGTACACTCCACATAATTACATTGTCCATGATGAATTAATCTTTGACAACCTTGGTCACTGTGTCCTCAAAATCATTCATTGATTACAAAAAATCCATCACATTGGAAAGTAATATTGAGAGGGCCCGTGAAGAGAACAAAATTCACCTGGATTGTGGCCTTGTGACCTCTACACTCAGAATTGTGCGGATGCTATCTTCTATTATGTGGCAATCTAGCTTGAACATGACCTCCAAGTCTTCATGGGATAGAAACCCAGAAAATGACTGCTCCCATTCCTTGGGTTTGAGGGAAACCTTGAAGTTCTAGGCTTTGTATTCTATGAAACTTTCTTTGACACCAAAGAAAAATTACGTTGAGTTCAAATTCACTGCTTCGCCACCCTAAATTTCCCACATTGTGAAAAATACTAGAGAGCAATAGCTGAAGAGATGAACTATCTAGAATGACTATGAAAAAGATTGGGAAGAGGGCTTTTAATGATGTGTGTCACACATTCTATCCAATATCCATGCATAAGGTGTTGAAATATGATTGGTGATAGACACCTCATTACATGTCGTAAATAATGACACAAGCCACTACCTGGGAGAGGATTAAAAAATGATCTTGAAATGACTGGAGTTTCATTCAAAAGTGTGATGTGATTTCCTCCCCTATACCTACACAAGAAGCACATGTTAGATGAAAAAAACATGTTGATATTATCCTTTTTGGGTGGTAGTCATCGACGTGAGGTGGCATTAGCTTTTTATCCTTGCCAACAAGTTGGATTCCTTGAAATATTTTCACATGCATAATTACAGGTGTGAAAATTAATTGATACATAATAAACCCCAATATTTAATGTAAGAAATTGTGCAATAAATAAATTCCATGTAACCATCTCCATTCATCACACATCACACATCACAAACCAACACTCTAACCTCTAAAACTCCGACCTCCAAAATAAAGCTTTAAATTGTTGGGTGTTAGGGTTCGTTCTTCCACTTTACTACTTAGTTGACTTTGCAATAAGGCATAGACCTTACCTACAACTCACGATGTCTAAAATTATCCTTCAAAAGCTTTTAGACTTAAACCTTTTGGGTTTTGGCCTTAAGGCTTTCATCATTTTTGCATACTTACCATTCTTGTTAAGGCAAAATCCTTAACTCCAATGTCTGGTCCTTTACCACTTTACTGCTTAGCTAACTTTACAATAAGGCATAGACCTTACCTCTAACTCACGATGCTTGAACTTATCCTTCACAATATTTTAGACATAACCCTTTCGAGTGTCTGCCTTCGGGCTTTCATCATTCTACATACTTACCATTCTTATTAAGGAAAAATCCTTAATTTTGATCTCCAATACCCAATCCTCTATAGGTGTCGAGGTTTGGGTCTCCACCATACTCCATATTTGAACATAATCTTTTAGACAAACCTTTAAAGTGTCGACCTTTGAGCTTTCATCATTCTACTTACTTACCATTCTTGTTAAGGTCAAAGCCTTAACTCCGATCTTTGATGCTCGATCCTCTACAAGTGCCAGGGCCCATGTCTCCACCATACTCCATCCTTCAAACATAAAGGCAAGGCATAAGCCAACAGTCTCAATCTCAATGTTTGAATCCTTTCAAACTTAACTTAATTTTAGCTTCATTTCCTTTGTGCACATGATAAAGGGTATGACCGAAGCCCAAAGTCTAATGTTTTTGGACTTAGCTCAAAATGACTAACTCCTTAGCCAAATACTTACTTTTTTTATTACCACATGTATTTGGTAGCTAATCCACCAAAATTTCTAGATGTTCCCATTGTCAACTTCCCTTAAATTTTTTATTGTCTCCAATCTGTGAACTTTTGACCCCTTTAGCATAATATTTTACAGGCTACAATTTTTTCCAGTTGAGGAAGAATATTTAATAAGATGACTAGCATTTGTTGTTTCCACAACTTGTTGTTCACAACCCATTTTTGCAAGGTGATCAACTAGTTTATTACGTTCTCGATAGGTATGAGAAATATAAACAACTTGAAAATTGTTTAATTGTAACCATATCTTCTTCAAGATGTATTTAAGCTACCAATTTTGAACTCTCTTTTCTTTGCATGCATTTACAATTATTAGAGAGTCACATTTTATATAGATTATTTGTACACTGAGTTTCATTTCTAAATTTAAACCATGAAGTAATGCTTGAGCCTCTACTATGTTATTCATTCCATTGGAGAGATGAATTTACTTTGCACCTATTAGCGAACCTTTACAATCTTAGACACTTACTCCTACCCCTGATAAACTCAAATTACCCCTTGAAGCACCATCAAAGTTTAACTTAGAGAAACTTGGAGGAGGCAACCACTTTATTGTATTCCTATCCACCTTTTGTTTAGTCAGTTGATGTAAACTACCTTTGAAGGGTAGAATAATGTATTCCCATTAGTTTAGAACCCATCCAAACTTATAAATAGAGAAGATACATTTTTATATGCTTGAACATAAGAGTTTTCCACCTCTGAAATAGCTTTCTCAACTTTTACTTGAAACTATTGTTTTGATGATGTGTCCTTCTTGAATATACGCCTATTCTTTAACCACTTTATATTCCATACAACTAGTACTGGAACTATCCTCCATAAACATTCAAATAATGATACCTTATAAAGTACAAACCAACTAGTGAAGAGATCCCATAAAGTTTTGGGCAATGGGAAATAACAACATAACTTTCTTTTAATGAAATCCCAACAATCTTGAGAAAACAGACCGTGTATAAACAAATGATCCACATTTTCAAAATACTCCCCACATAACACACATTTAAATGTTATTCTATCCCTAGTTTATCCAATCTATCACTTGTAAAAATCCTATTTCTTAAAGCCAACCAAGCAAAGCTACTAGCCTTGGGAAGCACCACGGAGTTCCAACAAATTGAGTATGCATGTCGGGTTTGATTTTGTAGATCATTGCTAGCTATTGATTTATAACCCTACTTTATTGAGTAGCTACCACTTTTATAAGGAGCCCAAATTATCTTATCCAAACAATATAATTTAAATAAAAATGTATTCTTTAGGGATCTTTGTAACACTACTTTTTCATTGGTAGATATAGGTATGGTTGATAAGTATTTTCATGTTACAATACTTGTAATAACATCTATAGATAGGATATAATCCTTCAATTTTGTGCCTCAACATGTTGATAGAACTTCCTCTACTAATTGCAACTCTTGAATGGAGTTTAGAGGGGGGTGCCCATTCTAAGAGTCCTTCCAGAATTAGACATCTTCTCTACTATTTAATTCCCATGATATTTATGTAACAATGAATTCCCTACATGCTACTATGAATTTCCACATTATTGATCTAGTAGGTGGATTTGAAATGGTGAGGATTCTAGTTGGGTTTTCATTATCTAGGAATTTACTCTGCATTAATTTACACCACTTTGAGCTTGGTTTTGTATACATTTTCCCTATCAATTTTGCACCAAGAGCCATGTTTCTTGTAGAAAGGTTTTGGACACCAACTCTACCCTTAATTTTGTCATAGCACACACTATCCAATTTATAATTTTGCCTTTCCACAAGAAATTTTTAATGAGCTTTTCAATTTTAAGAATGACTAATTTGGGTGCCTTCAAAACAACCAAGTAATAGTTGGGGATTTCTGCTAGAACAAATTTTGATCATTAAAATTCACCCTAAAAGAAAAATCCACTTGGCTTTCCAAGAAAAAATTCTTGCTTTGATCCTTTCTATGACCTTTCCCCAATATGAAGCTTTATTTGCACCCATAAAGAAAGGTATACCTAGATATGAGTAAGGAAGTTCTACCTTTTGAAATCCTATCAACTCCACTAATATCCTTGTAATGGATGTAATTGTGTTAAGTATAAATATCTTGGACTTGCTTAAATTTGTTTTTGCCTAGAAGCAGATGAATATTTTTCAAGTATTTGTTTGACATGTTTGGCTTCCTTCATTAGATATTTTCCAAATAGTATGGTGTCATCTGCAAAAAATGAGTGAGTAACTGAGATGTCTATGTGAGGGATTAAAATACCCTACCATATCCCTTGAGAATGCACCTTTTGTATTGATCTTCTCAATGCTTCTACCATTATAATAAATAAAAATAGGGATAGAGGGTCCCCCTGTTGAACCCCCTGAGTTGAACTAAAAAACCAAATAGAGTCCCATTTATAATGAAAAAAAAAAATAGCACCAAATAGGCATGAAAGGATCCATTTACACCATTTATTGCTAAAGACAAACTTTTGTAAAACCTGAATCAAGAATGCCCAATCCACCCTATCATAGGCTTTCATCATGTCCAATTTAATGATGAAGGATGACAAAATATTAGTTTTAATAGAATGTAATACTTCATGAGCTACTAAATCCCCTTTAACTATCTCCCTACCTGGCACAAATCCACCTTGCTCTTGTGATATGAATTTTTCTATGAAAGGCTAGAGTCTAAGGTAAATGGATTTTGTAAAAATATTATAGATTGTGTTGCACAAATATATTATCCTAAACTATGCAAATGATTTGGGATCTTTCACATTTGGGACTAATGCTATATGCATTTTGTTGAATTGATTTAGCATGGTCCCAGTTCTCCTTGATTCCTCCAATGCCAATAGGACATCAAAACCAATGAAGTACCAACATTTTTGGAAGAATAGAGTAGTGAATCTATCCAGACCCAGGGCATTGTCGGCTCACAAGGAAAACATGCTCCCATTATTTAGCTCCTCAAGTGTGAAAGGCTTCAATAAGTGATCATTATCTTCTTTAAGAATTAGCTTTGGTATAACTTCCATTAATTTTTCTCCATCCTTATTAGAAATAGATGACCAATTCTCAAGAGTCGAAAAAAGTTTTGAAAAAAACCTAATACCTTCATCTTGAATTTCCTCTACCTTAGTGAGAACTAAAACTCTGGAGCTATCTTGTATTTTGAAAATTATATTTAAAGATTTATTAATTTTAGTTAATATGTGAAAAAATTGGTATTCTAATCCCCTTCTTTTAACCACAATTCCCAAAACTTTTGTCTCCAATAAAATTCTTCCCTTTCCACTAACTCTAATCATTCTGACTGCAACTTTCTTTGCTACTCAAAAGTGACAGCATCCAACCCCTGTGATATAATTTTTTCATTGATTGTTGATAATTGTTTGAATACCTTTTCTTTTTTCTCAAAAATATTCTTCAAGACATGCACATTCCAAAATTTGATTCTCTATTTAATATGGCTCAATTTTTGCATAACTGGTGCATTCTATATCCTCTTGCATATAGAGCACTTGCCTAACATTGGTAGAGAAGAGGCAACAAATCTGGATGTCTTAACCACATCTTCTCAAATTTGAAAGATGGTTTTCCCTTTGAATTGGTATTTGCAACTATTATATCTAAAGATATAGCATAATGGTCCAACCCTATAAAGGGTAAGATCTCATATGACAAGGTGTTATTTCATGAGAACTATTTTGATGAAGATAAGAACCCATCCAACTGCTCTACAATCTGTAGGAAATATTTTCTCTGATTTGTCCAAGTATACTTCCATTTTTCAAGCACTATGTTGATTAAGGAATTGTCTTGAATGGATGCTATAAAATTTTCCATTGCTCTTAGAGGTGGGTGAATTCCTCCTTTCTTTTCTTGTAGTGATGTAATTTCATTAAAATCACCAAATAATATTATCTTCTCCTCTACTATATCATCCAAAACTTGTGTGAACGCATCCCATAGCAATTTATTTTCCAGTGTAGAAGTTGGGCCATAAACATTTAACAACCAGAATTTTAAATTAAAATTTGATACCTTCATTAGTTACCAATTTCTTTTATTTATGACTGAATCTATAGTAACCATTTTAGCATTCCATAAATTCATAAGGCCCCTTGATGCTCCTAGAGCAGGTGAATGTACTGATTTTCACTTTTCCCATTTCTGAATTGAAGAGCCATACATGATATCAAAAGTTTTAGTTTCCTACAGTACTATGATATCAACTCCACAAGCATCCAATTGTTGCTTTACTTAAGCTCTTTTGTTAGGGGAATTAATTCCCCTAACATTCCATGATATTAACTTCATTGGATTTGAGGAGAGAAACATGCTTTCCTCAAACACTTGCTTGTAGATAATATCACCTTATTATCTAATGTTTTTTTCACCCCTACTTCTATCTCTTCCTTTAGTTTAGTCATATGGGATTTCCTCCCCCTCTTTTGAGGTGATTTCTTAACCATAGATTGAGTTTAGGGCCTCTATCAAATAGAAAGAGTCTGAGAATAATCAAATTCATCCATTTCCCTAACTACTTCCTCTAAAATAATTTCAACATCCTTAGATTCCATTTCCCTGACTACTTCCTCTGAAATTTTATCAGCATCCTTAGGTTTGTCCATAGATTTGCAGCAAGGAGTTTGAAAAAAAAAATCACTCTCCTCCCTTGCTACTTCCTCTAAGATAATTTCAATCAATTTACACCCCTCAAATGTGATTATTTTTTCAGGTAACTCTGCCATATCATCTTCCTCAACCAAGTATTTAAAGTTCATAAGATCAAATTCCTCATATTCTAGTTGAAATTCATGCTAACCATTCATTTTCCCTTGATACTCTTGTAGTTCCAACATGTTTATAGGGATCGAATTATAAATATATTTGATAGAACTTGTATCAAACACAAAGGACTTAACAATCCCTTCCAACTGTTGCAAGGTGATAGAGGGGGTGAAGGGGTTTAACAATGAATTTACTATGACTACACAAAACCCTTACAAAGAAGCTTTTGTTCCCTTAGCCAGGATTTAGGAAAAGAGACAAACATTTGTTTGACTCCTTGTTTGGTTGTCAAAGTCATTTCTTCTTTATTCACTATATCACATGTCAAGCCTCCCATTGCCTTAACTATGGGTAGTTATTTCATGGTATGAACATTTGATATAGTTGTTTGAGGCATATGATTATGTAAACTATTAGCCATCTAATTTTTTCTATTTTCTACCTTGTGACAAGAACTGGTAAAATTTCCCAGGCTATGACATGTAGAACACACATTTTCTAGAGTTTCCATTATAATATTTTGTACCCACTTGTCATATTTAGATGTAATTTGAATTTGGTTTGGGAATTACTTTGTAGCATCCAATAATATACAAACCTTAATTGGTTTTCCTAGATTCCTAAAATATTCATAGTCATGTTTTAGGAAAATCCCCATGCGATTAGCCAGAATTTCAAATTAATTGTAACTCTGTATATTCAAGAGGAAGGGATTGCAATTCAACCCAAAAGGGAATGAATTTAACCAAAAAGGTATCAGGATTAAAATTTCGGAACCAAGCTTGAATGAACAAACTAAATCCACCAAATACCCATACTTTTTCTTTATTTATTGCATCCCTTTGAGGTTTTGTGTAAAAATAAGTACAAAAATTCCCTTTCCTTGAGCTAAATAGAAAACCTTATTAGCACCAACTCATTCATCAAATATCAAATCTCTTAAAATCTCTATATCAGGGAAAAGTTTCCAGAACTTACATATCAAATCTCTCCCATGATGATCTTGGACTTGCTAGTCAAGAAGATCTTCAGACAAGGTGATGTTGAGAATACTCTTTTGATCATTATGTTTTGAATGTCAGTCCCTCTGCACCGCTTGATCTTTAATTGTAAAAGCTTTTGAGTTCCTGGTTTTTCTAGAAAAAATCCTTTATGAGGGTCTTTATGCCTCCATTTTTAAGACCCCACTTTCTTACTTTGTACCACTTTTCTCCTTTTTTCTTGGTAGGATTTTTTGTATGCCTTCATTGCTAAGACGCCACTTTCTTACTCTGTACCGATTTTCTCCTTTCTTCTTGGTAGGATTTTTTGTATGCCTCCATTGTTGTGATTTATTTGGAGCTTTTGCATGTTGTTTTATTTTCTAATCCTTTGAGAAATCTCCTCTTTTTTGGTTATGCAAATTTTATCTTTGAAGCTTTGGATTGAGGGGAACACCTTTCTCACAAGGAACTCTACATGGAAATTTAGGCCGATAACTCCTCGAGAAAACCCTTGGCGTGAAATTATATGAATAAAATTTATCTATATCTTCACACAAAACCCTAGTTGAGTATGAGTGGTTCATAACATTTGGCTTGAAAGTAGTTGCACAATCCAAAAAAGGTGGTTTCAAGGATGTCGCTATATGATTATATAGGTGCAAACCCTCATGGAACCCTCTGAGCGATCATGATTGAGTAGAAATCTCTAAATTTTGGGATTTTTCCTTGGCACAAATGTCAAAAACTTCTTGCTTATCCTGATTAAGCCTTCTATGTGAGTGATAAGGGACCTAGTGTTGGTATAAAGAATTATTTCTATAATAATACGACTAATTCCCTACCTAATGGTGATGAGGGTTGCCTTGATGCCCACTAGACTACTAGTACTAATTGCCATTTTTTTAAAATAGTGTTATGGTGCTCAGGTGGCCATTTTCACTCGACAATAATTTTTATCTCTCTCTCCTAATCGAATTTCAATAGATTAATATAATATAATATGATATAATGTAATATAATATAATATTAATACACGTACATGATTTTAACTTAACAAAACATGTACATGTTTTGCAATTAGTTTTGGGCCTATGATTGACTTAACTTACCAAAACCATATGAACTTAACCCTAACACCTATACTCTTAACTCTAAACTCTATACCTATAACCCTAAACCCTAGATAACCTATACCATCAACCCTATACTCTACACTTAGCCTTAGGCTATAAAGCCTATACATTGTTACCTAGACCTTATACCTTCAACCCACAAGCTTCTTATAACCTTAAGCCTAAACCTCATCACTCAATCTTATACTCTCAATCCTAAACTCTATAAAGAGGGGAGATATCTACATAGGAAGGGAGGGAGAGGTATATAAGGATGGATGAGGGGAGAGATGTGAATGGGAGATAGATAGAAAGATGAGATAGAGAGAGGTGGATATTGCAGGAGAGAGAGGTAGATCTAGGGAACTAAATCCCATATCCTATACCCTAAACCTTATCCCTCAACCCTAGGAACTAAATCCAATTAGTCAAAACCTTAACCATATACTCAACCCTATATCCTATACCCTAAACCTTATCCCTCAACCCTAAGAAATAAAGCCAATGGTTGAAATCCTTAACCATATACTCAACCCTATACCCTATACCCTCAACCCTAAACCTTATACCCTATAACCTCAACGCTAGGCCCTAATTCATATAGGATAAACTCTCAACCCTATACCATATACCCTCTTGACCCTAAGCCCTATCCATAAACCTTGGGACCTAAAGCCTATATAATAAACCATCAACCATATACACTCAACCCTAAAGCCTATAAGATGAACCCTTGATCTCTCATACACTCATTCCTAAATGTTATACCCTCAACCGTATACCTTATATCATTGTAGACATGTAAAATTGACTTGACACCTATCACACAACCTTGAACGACATCAAACAACACTAAACAACCTTGAAAAACATCAAACAACATCAAACAGCATCGAACAACCTCAAACAACATCAAACAATATGGAACATCATCTCTGATCACCCTGTAACACCTCAAAATGACTCGAAATCATTTTGTAACACCTCAGAATGACTCAAAATCATCTTGTAACATCTCAAAATGACTCGAAATCATCTCGTAACATCTCAAAATGACTCGAAATCATCTCGTAACATCTCAAAATGACTCGAAATCATCTTGTAACATCTCAGAATGACTCGAAATCATCTCGTAACACCTCAAAACAACTCGAAATCATCCCATAACACCTCAAAATGACTCAAAATTATATCGTAACATCTTATAATGACTCAAAATCATCTTGTAACACCTCAGAATGACTCGGAATCATCTCGTGACATCTCAAAATGACTCAAAATCATCTCATAACATCTCATAATTACTCAAAATCATCTTGTAACATCTCGGAATGACTCAAAATCATCTTGTAACATCTCGAAATAACTCGGAGTCATCTTGTAACATCTTGGAATGACTCAAAATCATCTTGTAACATCTCTAAATGACTCAGAATCATCCTGTAACATCTTGGAATGACTCAGAATCATCTCGTAACACCTCGAAATGACTCGGAATCATCCTGAAACATTTCAAAACAACTGAGAATCATCCAGTAATGTCTCGAAACATCTCAAAATCATCCTAGAACATCTCAAAATTATCTTGTAATGACTCGTATCATCTTGAAATCATATCGCAACATTCCCACATCAAACCACATCGCATCATATCAAATGACATCAAAAACCCTAATTCCTTTATTAATTGAATAATAAATTATTTAATTAATTCACTTTTTCATCATTTTAGAAAAATTAAATAAATTTTAGTTATTTAATAAAGTCCCAAAAACCCTAATTCCTCTATTAATTAAATAAAACAACATTATTTGATTAATTCACATTTCATCATTTCGACCAATTAAATAAATCTCATTTATTTAATAAATTCCTAATCCAACTTTATTTCATCCTGATTGATTAAATAATGCCAATTATTTAATTATGTTGCTAAATCACCATATTCCCCTAAGTGGATTAAATTATTAAATAATAATTTAATTACGACACTTTCCCTCCAAAATTTGAATACTTAAATAAACTATCAAAAATCAAATCAAACTAATGCAACTTTGTTTGCAAAAGTCAAACTTGATTTGCACGTTCAACTCCAAAAAGGAATTAATTAATTAAATCAATTAATTCATATTCCTCACCCACTTTCTGATTGAGAAAATTACGATTGCTGACTGAGCAATGTAATTTTTTAACTAATCAATCTATTTTTTTAACTAAACAATCTATTCTGGTAACTAATCAATCACATTCCTGACTAGCTAATCTATTTCCCAATCACACAAATTGTGCAATCAACTTTGCACAATTCTCTTATGTCTAAATCCTCTCAACACACTTCGATCGTTGATCTAGATATTCTTCAAAATGATCTTGATCGTCCATTTCAAATCTTATTTTCTATATAACAGACCTCTCTCCTCACAAAAAAGGATTGGAGAATAAACATACATTGAGCAACGAAGTGTTTTCAAGATCACCCTTGAAAGAGCTTCATTCCTTCCTTCGATCAACCAAGCATTCATCCACACTTTGCACACAAGATTTGGAGGCTTTGCTATGATAAGATCAATCCAACATCAAGAAAATACACTCCACTAGAGGATGGTAAAAGCTATCTTTTGTTTCCATTTGGTAATCAGTATGTTCCTCATCAAGTTTGCAATAGTATATTTCAATTTCATATGTGTAGGAGTTTTTAGATTTTAGATTTATGCATGTTGGTTGTAGATTAGATTTCTTTTACAAATTGCTTTCATGTCCTTCTTCAATTGGAATCTAACATCCTTTCTCACCCTCACACATTTTGGCATGCCCGGTGGGACCCTTGTCCCATCCTCTAATGTTTGTTTGAGTCACTTTTGAAGCTGTAGGTCCCAGAAATGCTTCTGACAGATTTTTCACATGCTTGTCCAGAAAACCTGAGCGCTTGTCTGTCAAGAAAATTGCATAGTTGTCAGAAGAACTAATCTTTTGTTAGAAGAACTATGCATTTGTCTTGGGAATGGTGCCTTTGTCTAAAACCTACACATTTGTGTTTCCACAGAGTTAACATTTGTTTGTCTAGGTTTTAGTAACTATTTCTAGAACTGAGCAGTTGTCTTTTTATGTGCATTTGTCTTTCTTTTTCTGAGCAGTTGCTCTGAGGACAAGTGCACAGATCTTGCACTATTGTAATAGGGTTTTTTACTAACTGTTTATTTTTATTTTTATGTGTAAGCAGGAATTGGGATATCTGATGTAGGATTCCAATAACTTTAACATGTTTGTTGTAGGGAAGATGATCGATCCCAATTTTTGATTTACCTTTAATTAACTTAGAAAACTTTCATTTGGTGCTCTAAAAATGAATAACAATAAACTCACATTTGATTTTGGTGTTGTTAAAATAAACCAATTTTAAGCTTTTCTAAGTTAGGAACTTTGATTTGGTGCACTAAAATGAACAATAACAAAATCACATCTGATTTTGGTGTTGTTAAAATGAACCAATTTTAAGCTTTCTAAGTTAGAAACTTTAATTTAGTGCTCATAAAAAGAACAACAACACTTCAGTTTTTGGGCTCTAAAAAATGAACACATTTCATGTTTTCATAATTAGGAACCTTTAAATTTTGGTGCATAAAAAGAGCAAAAAACGTTTTCCATTTTGTTGACCAAGATAGGACAAGGAATATTTTTCATAGAAACCTTCTATTGGAGCAAATAAAAATGAACAAATGTTTCTTTATGATTTTTCACCATTTCTATCTTAATTTTTTGATGTCTTAAACATTTAGTATTGGTGCAAGTTAAAAAGAACTTTTTTTTTCTTTACACATAAATTTTTGGGGATAACATCGCTCAAGGTGTTTAAAACGAATCAATTTTCTATGTATTGTTCACTTTGTATTCATTGATTGGCAAAGCTAAAGTGTTTTATCTTCTCCCCTCTCACCTTTTGGTGATGTTGGGTGAGCAAAAGAACATTTTTGAGCATTGCACTTTATTTTTAAAGTTTACCTTAAAGAGGGGGCTTTCTTTGAGACACATCCCATGTTGGAGAACTCATTGCAAGGTCTCGAAGCACGTTTACTGGTGGGTGTTGCAAAATCATAAGAAATTAGCTTTAAGCCATGTTGACAACAGACTACACCTAATCCCATACCTTAAGTGGAACAAAAAAAGTTAAAGAGTCTTAAGTGGCCAACAAGTGAGAGTCAAATTTCCGTGTTCATAGTTACCACTAAGAATGAAATTATTTTAGAGGCCACCCTATTATCTAAAAACATTCTCTGAAAGTGGTGTATCAGAATTTACTTTCGAGAAGTTACTTGCCATGTCCGACTACGGGCCCGCACCATAAGTTGCATGTAAAATCATCTCTTCAGAGCATGAGGCAAGCCTACCTAAGAGAATGGTGTCTATCCCCTAGGGTTGTATTTATTGGTTTATGTTAAACTGGCTCATTACATTCAAAACAATTTGACATCAAGTTTTATGTTTGATTTAAAGAAAAAGAACACATTAAAAACAAACACTGAATGAGCTGGTTGAACCAAAAACCCTTTGATTTAGTGCATAATTGTGAGAGAAGCCTTATGTTTGTACCCCTTTGAAAGGATCTTTCCTTAAATGTTTATGAACATTTTGGCTTTGATTTCAGGGTACATTAGTCAAAGTAAACATTTGGGAACTGTGGCTTGGGTGTTTTGATTTCACAACCTAAGTTATAGACATGAAGGTCACATAAGTCCATGCTTGTTGATTCAGTTCAAGTGTTGTCTTATCACTTGCCATACTTCAAAACATAGAGAAAAAGTTGAGAGAGAGTTGTTTATAGGATCATTGTTTGAACCAAAACAATTGGAAATATAGAAGGTCAGATAGTCCCACATCTATTTCTATCCTACCTATTTTAAATTAGAATAAAACAAACCATTAAGGTCATTCCTCCACTCAAACTTCGATGATATCAATAGTTACTTGGGACTCGCAAATAGTAAAAGTAAGCTTTCCCATAACATATCCTCCAGAAAAGGAAGTGGAATATACACCTTAGTTCTTCAACATTTTTATTTCTAAAAATTAGTATCATTCCAAAACAACACTCAAACCCTGGGGTCTTGAGCTTCAAAGCAACCATCCCATAACACCATCAAACTTTATGACCATCTAGCGACCAACTACCCCTGTTCAACAACCAGATCTTGTAGCACTGATCCTTCAACCTAGTCTCACATATATCAAAGGTGAACAAACTAACATCATAAGCAGCTTGAGAACCTTCATTTTTCAGAAGAATGAAACACCCCACCAGTTTCTCACTGCATCAATTATCCTAGATGAAGAGGAAGAGAAAGTTGACATAGCAGCAAAGAGACACATATTACCACCACACGTGTGGAAATAAATATACACTTCATGATCTTACACAAGTTCAAGATCCCTAAGGTAAAGTCCACAAGTTTTCATTTCAGACTTAGGCATCTAAGTCCAAAAGCTCTCAAGAAACACCTTTGGGTACTTCACAAAACCATAACTAGGTTGGTATATAACTTCTACAAATGAGCTTCTAAGAACAATCTAAACTTGTATTCCTTCTACTATTGTCTGAATCTAGGTTTGTTCCAATAGTTTTAGTATCTTACATAATATGTAGGACAACATCAAGTTTTTAGAATTTGAGTCAACTAGAGAGTACACCACTCTCCCATAGGAGACCCAAGTTGTTTATGACAACCACAATATCACAACATAGGAATAAAATAGAAGCAAGCAAGAACGAAACCAGTAGACCACCAACAAACACCACAAATGATGAAAGTGGACCATGAGGATATACACCAAGTGACCTTTTGATAGGGTATTGAATATCAAAACATCCCCAAAACATGTCGATCTATTACCAAAATTATTCTTGTCAAGGATCACAATATCAAATAGAGCAACAACATCAAGGGTTTCAAAATCCCCATCAAGGAATATGTATAGAACATCAAAATGCCCTAAATAAAATTGAGAGATATCTTGAGGAAGTTAAACAAAGATGAAATCTAACTTATCATCAATTTCATGTGCAAATTCAGAACATTACATATCAACATCTTGACAATCCTCAAACACCTCAATATCCACATCAACAACACTTCCAATATCAACAATATCAATGAGTCCCACAACACCAAGGTGTACGTCAAGTGCAATATCAAAATATAACTCAATAATAGTATCAAGAAGTTTTTCAATTCCAAGGTGTATCTCATGTGTAATATAAAAATGTAACTCAAATAGAGTATCAAGGAGTTCCGCAAAATCAAGAGCAAAAAAATCAGGAAAATCCACAAAGGAAAGATTACCAACTAGGAAGGAAATTCACCCCTTTGGGAGAAACTTTAGAGGTAATCATGCATGAACTATTACAACAAGAACTTATCAAAATCAACGATAGTCCAACTTATGGTGAACCAAGCTTTAAACTCCCTTGGTATAACCTGTATGAATGATGTGAGTTCCACAAAATCAAGGGTCACCCAACGAACAGATGTGCAACACTCAAAAACCTCATCCAAGACCTCATTGATCAGGGAGAAATAGCTATTAAAAATGACATTCAAGGACCATCTACTAATGACAACAATGATAATCTCTCAACCTCAAAATTTGAAAGCAACGATCAAGAGCTATCTATCATCGATCACATTGACAATGGTTCTACATCATCTAGTGAGCAAGAGGACATACATCAAGAATTTAATCCCAAGCATGATCAAAATCAAGCACCAAAGTCTAGAAATGACCTAGTTCAATATCTATTGTTACCATCCGACCTCATGGCAATACATATTGAAGATCAAGAGACCCTTAATCAAATGCTTATACCCAATGCAAAAAATCTAGACAAAGAGCCATTACCCATATGTCCACATTTTGAGGAAATTCAAGGATCCTTCACAAACAATCCCTTCTTTGAAATTGATCCACATCAAGAATTTGATCCAAATCATATCAAATATGATACCACACAAATTCAAGATCAAGAATTCCTATCATCAAAATACTATAATGACTTGGCAGATATCTTCCAAGACATCCTATGTTTTCCAAAAGAAGAACAAATCCATGTACCGAGCACACATACATCTACCCATGAGATGCTTACTCCTAATAGACATGTAGATGATCTTCACCTAAGACAAGAGTCTCATACTCTTGATATCATTACCAAGGAACAAGAGACTCCTACTCTTAACATCTATACACAAGATCAAGACATAGCAAAAGCTAGAGACATATCAGAAAGGGGTCATGAAGAAGACTTATACATAAGTTGTGAATCAGAAACATCCTGTGGAGACATACTAGAAATGGATCATAAAGAAGACTCATACATAAGTTTTGAATCAAAAATATCTTGTGGAAACATATCAAAAATGGAGCATAAAGAAGACTTATATATAAGTTGTGAATCAGAAAAATCCTATGAAGACATATCAAAAATGAATCATGAGGAAGACTTTTGCATGGATAGTAAATAATAAACACCTCTAGAAGTAGCATTAAAATCTGATATTTTACAATATTAGGCCAAAGATATCAATTAGGAAGGTATCCCACATCTGAAGGATCCTATCAATGAGGAAGCTAACACATTTAAAGATCCATAACAAAGAAAATAAATGTTAGCACCTTGTTTCCAAGGTGAGACATCCCATTTAAAATAAAACTCTCTCAACAGATTCAGTATCAAGATAGAGGATTAAACCTACATGAACAGGGTATCATAGAACCAGTGTAGATTATGGGAAATCCTAAGCATCAAGGTCTTGATTATTCAAAAACTAATGGAGCTAAGCACATCAAGGATACCTCCATAATATTGGGGGAAAATTTATCTAATTAAAGCATCAACATAAAGAGCATGAAGAGTCCTTATGATGAAATTGATATCAACACTACAACTAGCCATGTCATGAATCATCATCCACATATATTTCCATCCTCTGATTGAGACCAACAATAAGATAAAAAGCTATACCCAATAATGAAACAAGTCATTGAATTAAAAGGATCAGCAAGACAAAATGGACAAGAAAAATTCAAATGGATAAAAATAAAAATAAAGAAAATCAACCCTATCAAACTTCATTAGTCAAAGAAACTAGAGGGAAAAATCAAAAAGGGAAATTCATCCAACAAAGATGTCCAACAATGCATAAGAAAGCTTCAAGAGCGACTTACAAGGTATATCAAGACGTTGGTCCCAATTGAATCTCCATATCCACCCATCATTGCTCATCATCCCAAGTTTGGAGAGTGAAAGGTTCCAAACTGTCGATCAATCCATCTAAATATCATATCCCTCAACGCATTTTTCCATCCATGATATCCAAATCTCACATTGAGCATGTGTTGGCTGAAACTCTTTATCATAAGGATTCTAAGGGCACTCTATTGTGATGTGCGCATCAAGGTAAGGTTAACTCCGGTATCAATAAGGAAGATAAGAATTTCCAGGGGTTACATTCAAGCACTCATATCCTAGAAAAACAACTCCTCCAAGCAGGATATCATTGGAACGTCATGACAACAACAACAACTATATTAGCACTAGTAGCATCTACATCAGCACCACCAGGAGATTCAACATGAGAAAAAAAGTGTCACCATGATGAAAACCTGGTAAACAGGCATCTTGTGTGACATAAAATAAAATAAAATAAAAATCAAGAAAAATAGTCAAGAGAAAAAATCGTCCTCCAGTGAAAACCACTATGGCGGCACTTTGTACAAGTACCATGATGAAAACATGGAAAATAGGTGTCATGTGTAAGAACCAAGCATCTACATGTGCCATTTCAAGAGGAAGCATCTCAGCCTATCCATGATGAACCCAATCCATTTTTATCCAAATCCAACTTATCTTGATCTTGACAAATGTTTGATATACATTTTACAATTGCTTATGGAAAACATCTTGACATGGGTCCCTATCATTGATCTTATCTTATCCAACATTATCAGGGCCATGAGGAATTTTTCCAAAGGGCGTACTCTATCCAAACATGTTTATCTTATCACAATATAATCCATCACCTACATTGCTAGACACTAGGGGAAAATTCTTGCATCTTGTTTCAGAATAAATCTTGATCTATGTCTTCTAGCTCATGTTGTGATCTAGGCATTTATCCCAACAACAAGGCATCCGCCAGTGCACCCCTAGGGTAACCTTCAAAACAATTTGTCCCAATAACAAAGTACCCTCCAACACACCACCAAGGTAACCTTAAAAAAAAATCATCCCAACAACAAGGTTTACGACCAATGCACTACCAAGGTAACCTTCAAAGATGATGACAACATGGATTATTCCTTCACTTAACACTTCTAAGATATCAAAAGTTACTTGAACCCCATAGTTAGTTCAAGTAAGCTTTTCTGCAACATATCCTCTAGAAAAAAAAATTGAAGTATTAATCCAAGTTTTCAACATCTAACACCCTAGGAAAAAGGGTAAAAAAATCCACCAACAAACAAGGTATACCACCAATGCACTATTAGGGTAACCTTCAAAATAGTTCATCCCAAAAACAGGGTGTACCACCAATGCACTACCAAGGTAATGTTCAAAGATGACAATAACATGGATTATTCCTTCACTCAAAAATTCTAAGATATCAATAGTTGCTTGAACCCTACAGCTAGTTCAAGTAAGTTTTTCCACAACCTATAGTCTAGAAAAACAAAGTGAAGTATCAATCCAAGTTTTCAACATTTTACACCCCAGGCAAAAGGGTAAAAATCCAAAAACATCTAAAAACACCAAAAATCAAAAACATGCAAAAAACAACAACATCGTTGGATTATTCCTTCACTCAAATAGTCTAAGATATCAACATTTGCTTGAATCCCACAACTAGTTCAAGTAGATTTCTCACAACATATCCTCTAGAAAAGAAAGAAGAATATCAATCCAAGCTATCAATGTTGTTTATCCAAAAACAAGTTTATGCTTTGAGTCAAATGGTCGAACTACATGGTCTATGTGTGTACAACGTAGGTAAGGATTTTATCCCCCAAGACCCTAGGTCATTCCCCTTAGGTTTCCAACATGATTTATTTCTCTTAATCAAAACTACAAAATCCCAAAAACATATAAAAAATACAAAATCCAAAAACATTCACAAAACAAAAAAAGGTCAAACCAAGTGAACTATGAGCCTCTACATGTACAACGTAGGCAAGGCTTATCTTTGATGAGCCCTCGAGGCCCTAGGTTAGTCCCCTGAAAACAAAATAAAAATAGCATAAAACTTAGAAAAATAAAAGCCTGTCCCATCATCAACATCCACAATGAACATTTCAACCATAATAAAACAAACCGTCCCAATCACCCTTTGACAAAACAAACAAATAAACAAAGCAAACATCAACAGCTAGAAATTTCAAGAAAAAAAAATCACATAAGAGTTGACTATAAATAGACAAAAATAATACCAAAGTATCAACTACCTATCTTTTTAAACAAGTCCCAAAAACATCCTGAGATATGCCTTAGCAGATCCATTCCTATGATAGACATGATCAACAACAGATAATAGCCCCACCCTAAATAGATATGGCAAGTGATACTGCAACTTCTTTTTTTTGTGGTCTTACTTTTGTGATTTATTTTATTGACTCATTCCTAGGATCTCTCAAGGATGTATAAAAGGATTTAGAGAAGAAGGAATGGGGGCAATTGAGCATCATTTCAATTTTTTGTTTGTAATATTACCATGGCGAATACTTGCTTTATTGAGTATGGAAATTGTATTAAAACAGCTTGTTAAGCAGCTACATGTTAGGTGTTCTATACCTCTTTGTGTGACTGGTCTGAAACTTTTTTCATGCAATTCCCCTATACTTTAACCAAAGTTTTTGTATGTCTGGTATGAACAAAGATACTCTTTGTTTGTAGAGTCAAATTCCATGCAATAGATACAAAGTTACCTTGGTAATTCATACCCTGGTGTATCGTATCTATTTGCTACATCAAATAGGATTGTTCAACAACGAAGTATCTAAAGAAAAGAAAAGTCACATCATCAATTCTATCCATCATCATATTTCTACTAACTAAAAAACATCATCATATTACTTCTAATTAACATAATTTTTTCTATCTATCATCATAATTCTTCTAATTAAAATTCATCCTACATAACACATCATCAGTACCATATCCATTCGACATCCCCAAATGTTATCAATACATATCATGATGATAATAAACCAATTAAAAACATCATGTATCATGTATGGGGAATTCATCTATCAACATCCATCACATCATAAAATGAGACAAAGCACGATTCCTTCATCTCTATCATATCCATACATCATAAAAGCACAAGAACACATATAAATGTACATCATCATCACCATCACATAAACATACAATGAGGCTGAATCGAAGAAGGTATATCTCATATATATCATCATCAAAAAGGGAACATGTCATAAGTACATCCGTAGTGACACAAGTGTGATAGGAAAATATAAAATCATAACATATATACGAGGTCTCGACTAGACCAACGAATATATATAACACACATGTCTACAAAATGCCTCTGCACCATGAAACAACATAAAGATCAGGTACCAAAAATAGTAAAACCCTAGTAGGATGGAAAAATCACTACTGAAAACCAAAATGATCTAGCAATCTCACAGAATGATCACCTACACCGGCACCACCACCACTACCGTCACTCGTAGCACTAGGCTCCCCAAACCATGGATGCCAAGAGGCCCTGGGAATGGTAGCATCATATAAAGTTTGATAATAGATAGATGCATGTAGATACCTATCTCGCTCAGATCAAATACCATCACGCTCTGTTCGGAGAGTATCTCTCTCTGCTATCAATAATAGTACTTGATCCTCTACACCATGTCATCTACCAATATCACTCTCTCCATCTGCCCAAAAGAGAATCTCTCTTTTCTATTAGTAATTTTACCTGAGCCTCTCCTACATGCAATCTACCAATCACACTATCTCACTCAACCCTCAGAGTGTCTACCAAAGCCTCTGTAGCTTGTCGCCGTGCAATATTTGCATCTCTATCTAAAGTCATCTGAGCTAGCAACAAAACAACATCCCTAGCTGGTGGAGGAGGATTTGGAACCTATCTCTGACCCTATGTAGGAGGCATCCTCTCATTCTGAATATCCTCTGCCTCATCACGTTGAGCTTGATCCAACTTCACTACAAGAACCTTAGCACGTTTTCGCTCCCCACAATGACTTGTGATGCCTGTTCTACCTAGAATAGGATCACCTCTAGGATCAGTAAGCCTCAAAGGCCTATGTTGTGTCCACCACTGCTCATAATCATGAGTAGTACCTAGATTTTCCACTCAAACTGAACAACCCCAACCAACTAGGGTAATTGCTACAAACTTAACAATAAGAGTATTTGCATCAACCTGGATACCCCATACACGGACCTCTTGACAAGTTCGGCCAAATTGAGCCTCATACGCATCAAGAATCTGCCCCTGTCTCTCACCAAATTGTCAACAAACTCGGTCTGGTAGATAATGCTCTATCATAGATGATGAATGGCCAAGAAATCAACAAGTTTGTCAGCAGTTTGATCTGCATCCTTTGGCCAAACCTCGTAGCTCATGTAAGTTCTCCATACAGAACTAGGCATCTCATCAAACACATGGCACCAATAATGCAGGTCCCCAAGAAAAGTATAGCGCATAAAATTTCCATAACGATAATAGTATGGATTGCCCGGAGAACGATCCTGAATCCCATCAAGATGAGTCATCACAATATGCTCCCATGCCCAAACATGCAAAAATGATACACCTAAAGAAAATGACCTCCTGGCCCGATACACCACCTTGTGCATATCTCGATAAAGATGGGAAAGCAAAAAAGAACCCCTGGCATATATCATACCATGCTATAGTATACTCTTAATACATGTACCCTAGCACACTATAAACTGTCGACTTTGTCTATCAAGAAAAAACTAATCTTGATACCAAGCCGCAAAGGAAAAGAATGATAGGGTTTGCGTTGTCTAAAAAATCAGATAAACAATCTTTGGATCACGAACATCCACATGTGTTGCACCTAAAAAACATTGTATAGCATGGGCACCTCGTCGAATCTAGTACATAACAAACTCGCCATGAATAGGAAGATGAAGAATCCTCCACACATCCTCTAGAGTAATAAATGCCTCCCCTATAGGCAAATGAAAAGAGGATGTCTCAGAGTTCCACCTCTCCATGAGAGTGGTCAACATCACCGTATGGCTCTTGATCAGAGGCATGTAACAAATATAATGCAAACCCATTGCATCAATAAAATCCTGCTACAATGCACCAAAATAGGCAATCAAATCAAAAAAGTGACGAGGACATCTCTCTCTCATCATAAGCGGTCAGAGATTCACCTGCAAACGATATAAACCAAGACAAGGTTTCACTCTAAACATGAAAAGCAACACAAAATGACACAAGCTAGGTGACAAATAAAATTTATGATGATAAACAAACACAAGCTAGGGTTTCACTCTAAACATGCAAAAAGAACATAAAACAACACAAGCTAGGTGACAAACAACATTTATGACGCTAAACAAACACAAGATAGGGTTTAGAACACAAGCATGATGACAAATGACATTTATAATGATAAACAAACACATGCTAGGGTTTAGAATAAAGCTAAGAGGCAAACGACAAACGAAGATTCACTTACTAGGTTTTGGGACAAATACTCAACAAAATCCAGACAAAAGCGTAGTTTTAGGACAATTGCACAAAAACATGGGCACAGTTTTAGGACAGCTACACAGTTTTTAGACAATTACACAGTTTCAGAACAAATGCTCATGAAAAAAGCACTAGTTTAGGATAATTGTGTAGTTTTTAGACAAATGCACAAATTTCACCTGACAAATATGCCAAAACCGAGACAAGTGCGCATGAATCTCAAAACTAGCGCAATTGTGTGATAGGAATTTGCACACGCAAAACAAGAATGAAAACATGATGAAAGAGAAGGGAAAAAAGGTATATATCGGGCCACCGATGCTTGAAGGCCATCTATACTCCCGAATGAGCTCGGAACGATGTGGGGAAACCTCGAATCTTAGAATTCTCACTCAACAACTAACAAAATATGGAATCCAGAGACAAGAATTAGCAAAAGGAACCAAGCACAAATGACCTAATTTGAAGACAAATTGTCTATATAACCCCTCAAGAAAACCCTGATTACACTTAGGGAATCTTCCTACTTTCAAAAAAGAAGCTCTAAAAACATCAAAAATGAGAAATGATGCACATTGACATATAACATTTCATCTGAAAACATTGAAATGACAATACAACAGTGTCAAGAGCCTGACCTCAAAACTTGAAATTTTCGGCCAACCTCTCGAGGGGGTAGCACAAAGTCCTACCATCATTCCACTAAACACTAGGGCATAGTGGGCCATTAATTTTTTTCAAAAACTTAATCCTAAAAATAGAATTTTTGAAACAAAGCAACCAGTACTTTGTATCAAATAGGGGCAAAATTTAGACATGTAAAATTGACTTGACACCTATCACACAACCTCGAATGATGCCAAACAACACTAAACAACCTCGAACGACATCAAATAGCATCAAACAACATCGAACGGCCTCAAACAACATCAAACGATATGGAACATCATCTTCGATCACCCCGTAACACCTCAAAATGACTCAGAATCATCTCGTAACACCTCAAAATCATCTCATAACACCATAGAATGACTCATAATGAATTGGAATCATCTTGTAACATCTTGGAATGACTCGGAATCATCTTGTAACACCTCAGAATAACTCAAAATTATCCCATAACACCTCAGAATGACTCAAAATCATCTTGTAACATCTTAGAATGACTTAGAATCATCTCGTAACATCTCAGAATAACTTGCAATCATCTTGTAACACCTCAAAATGACTCATAATCATCTTGTAACACCTCAGAATGACTTGGAATCATCCTGTAACACCTCAGAATGATCCAGAATCATCTTGTAACATCTCAAAATGACTTAGAATCATCTCATAACATCTCGAAATGACTTAGAATCATCTTGTAACATCTCAGAATGACTCAGAATGATCTTGTAACATCTCAAAATGACTCGAAATCATCCCGTAACATCTCAGAATGACTCAAAATCATCTCGTAACATCTTAGAATGACTCAAAATCATCCTGTAACATCTCAGAATGACTCAAAATCATCCTGTAACATCTTGAAATGACTCGAAATCATCCCATAACATCTTGGAATGACTTGAAATCATCCCTTAACATCTCAAAATGATTCAAAATCATCCCATAACACCTCGAAATGAGTCAAAATCATCCCGAAACATCTCGGAACAACTCGAAATCATCTCGTAATGTCTTGGAACATCTCAAAATCACCCCGAAACATCTGGTAATTATCTCATAATGACTCAGATCATCTTGAAATCATACTACAACATTCCCACATCACATCACATCAAAATGATATCAAAACCCCTAATTCCTCTATTAATTGAATAATACAACATTATTTAATTAATTCACTTTTTCATCATTTCAGACAAATTAAATAAATTTTAGTTATTTGATAAAGTCCCAAAACCCTAATTCCTTTATTAATTAAATAAAACAACATTATTTGATTAATTCACATTTCATGATTTTGGCCAATTAAATAAATCTCATTTACTTAATAAAGTCCTAATCCCACTTTATTTCGTCCTGATTGATTAAATAACATCAATTATTTAATTACGTTGCTAAATCACCATATTACCCTAAGTGGATTAAATTATTAAATAATAATTTAATTACGACACTTTCCCTCCAAATTTTGAATAATTAAATCAAACTATTCAAATCAATTATCAAAAATCAAATCAAACTAATGCAACTTTGTTTGCAAAAGTCAACCTTGATTTGCAGGTTCAACTCCAAAAAGCAATTAATTAATTAAATCAATTAATTCATATTCCTCACCCACTTTTTGATTGAGAAAATTACAATTGTTGACTGAGCAATCTAATTTTTTAACTAATCAATCTATTATGTTAACTAATCAATCTATTATGTTAACTAAACAATATATTATGTTAACTAATCAATCACATCCCTAACTGGCCAATCTATTTCCCAATCACACAAATTGTGCAATCAACTTTGCACAATTCTCTCATATTTAAATCATCTCAACACACTCCGACTGTTGATCTGGATATTATTCAAAATGATCTTCATCGTCTATTTTAAATCTCATTTTCTATATAATGAACCTCTCTCCTCACAAAAAATGATCGAAGAATAAACATACATTGAGCAATGAAGTGTTGTCAAGATCACCCTTGAGAGAGCTTCATTCCTTCCTTCGATCAACCAAGCATTCATCCACACTTTGCACATGAACTTTGTAGGCTTCATTGTGATAAGAGAAATCCAATATCAAGCGAATACACTCCGCTATAGGATGGTAAAAGCTATCTTTTATTTTCATTTGGTAATCAATAGGTTCCTCATCATGTTTACAATAGTATCGTTCAGTTTTGTATGTGTAGGAGTTTTTAGATTTTAGATTTGTGCATTTTGGTTGTAGATTAGATTTCTTTGTCAAATTGCTTTCATGTCCTTGAATTAGAAGCTAACGTCCTTTCTCACCTTCACACAATCATATACCCTCAACCCTAAACCCTACACTCAACCCTAGGCCATAAATCCTATACACTCTACCCTAAACCTTATACCTTCAGCCCTCAAGGTGTTTATACCTTATATATTTTGGTCATTAGGTTCTTTTCCTTGTGTTTGTGTGTCACCAAGCTAGTTCCTACAACAAAATTTGTTAGCCCCCTAAAATTCCAAGTATCTTGACTATCCCTTGTCATAGGAATCCTATGATCTATCCCATCTATCTTTTTAGTCTTCATAGGATATATTGTTCCTCATATTAAACCACATCAACCCACCTCCCATTCTTATGGAAAAGGATATTTGAGATCTCTTATTACTTTTTAGGTGTTTTCAATTTATTTATTTTGAGCTTCCTACTCTATCTACTTGAGGTCGTCACAATCTATCATATCATGGTGTGCTTTGACTAGTAGAAATAGGGGCATATCTTGTATTTTGGTGATTTTGTTTTCCTATTTGTCTAGTTTTGTACCCACCAAAATTCATTGTGATGTGTTACACTAGGGCATCATCTTGTGATTGTGGTTTTCCAACATCGGCCCCTCCAAAGCCCTTTGTGAATTTTTAGGATGTTGGAACAACCAGTGTGCTATTTGTGTCAGTCATATGCATGTGATACATAGTTACCTTGGTTCCTCATACCCTTGTGCATAGTATCACATGCATTATCAGTTTAGGTGATCTCTACGTTGCAATTCAATTATTGCATTTCAAATACACCTAATCTCATCCCATCCCTTATTTCTTGTCACCATCATTTTTCTCTTTCCTAACCATGGATTGTATGTGTGCATTGATTCTCTATTTCTTCCATATGTCTCTACACTTGATGTATTAAGATGTGCACCTAGTCTTCATCTCCATCCAACTCATCTCATCATTGCATTTTGGTCTTAAGTCTTTAGATTTTTTATTCTAATTATCTTCTCATCATTGCATTTTCATCTTAAGTTTTTATATATGTTATTCTATGCATCTCATCATCATTGCATTTTTGTCTTAAGTGTTTATATTTTTTATTTGAAGCATCTTATCATCATTAAATTTTTGTCTTAAGTGTTTAGATTTTTTATTCTAAGAATCTTATCATCATTTCATTTACATTTAAGTATTTAGTTTTTTTATTCTAGGCATCTTATCATCATTTCTTTTTCATATTAGGTGTTTAGATTTGTTCTAAGTATCTTAGCATCTTATGTACTTATTACATTTCATATCTAGAACATACATATGCATTATTTATTAGATACATTCTAGATTTATTTTAAACCATATACATATCTACATTAGCATTCACTTGCATATGTTATAAATAACATACACCTTGAAAAAATCATTATTAGTGTAGACACTTAAAAATGTCCTAAATGATATCATACACTTAAATCAGGTCTACTAACATCATTTCATCTTGAAACCCATCCTCTTTTCGCTTAATTGATTAAATTAGCCTAGTTATTTAATTAATTGTGTCATTTACATCTATTAACCTAATTAATTTAATCAGGTTAATTCACCCCTTTCATGCTAACATTTTGTCCTATTAAATTGAATAAATCTAATTATTTAATTTAAATCCCTAATTCCTCTTGTTTAATTAAATAACTTTAATTTATTTAATTAAATATCATTTCACTTTTCCTATTTTTATTAAATCACTTTATTTAATGAATATCATCTAAATCCCCTTAATGGCATAGTTAAACCTTTGTTTAATTATCAATTACTAATTAATTGATTCCCCCCACTTGCAAGGGAATATTCCTCCTTTACACATCCCTCTAAAAGGATTATTCCTTCCCCTTTTTCACATTAGAACTTTGTTTTAATTTGCTAAATATCTAATTTTCCTCACCCATGAGGATATTCTAAGGAATATTCTTCCTTTTAACAAACTTACAAGACTTCTTGTGCAAGTCTTGTAAGTGTTTTTTTTTGGATTAATGTGAGCCCTTATTAAATATAATCTTGCATTTGCAACCCTTGATAGGAATCCATGATACATGCCTCCATCTTCCTTCCTTTTTGACCATTGATTAACCTTTTTTATCTCAACCCTTCATTTCTCATTTTCTCTCCTATAAATAGGTCACTATTTGGAGACAAATGGATCCATATTTTAACATCAAACTTATGTTGTTAAAATCACTTGCATTTGGGTGATCCCACAATAGTGGTTTACAATTTTTGGTCAAACTGGACACTGAAATTATTATTTTTAACTAAATCTTCACATTCGGGCACCTATAGTGGCTAAACCGTGAGGAACTTGAAGATGATGTAAACTAGAGTCTTGTCAAATTTTGTCTATAGATTCTAAAAAAAAAAAATTTCAAAATTTTTGGAATCAGATTGCACTTCTTTTTCCATCTCCCACAAAAACTGGTTTTTTTCAGAAAATAGCATTTTTTAAAAGTGACACACACCGTATAACACATAATTTTTTTTCCATGAAGGATAAAATTCTAATTATTTCGAATTTAGATTTCTAACTCTGATATCTAGTGCTTCCACTTCGTTAGATAGTTTTGTATTGAATATTTTTTCTTTAATCAAGTATGAAAAACCTATGTTTAATAAAACTAAAAAAACAAATATATAATAAAACCAAAACATATTAAAATTATATTTCTTGGATAGCTCATTTCAAGGACTACCATAATCATTTGAAATAAATTTTAATTGAATTCATTTTATCCCCCAAAAAGTAAATCAAAAGTGATCTTTTATCAACATTTTGATAGGTGCAAAGGAGACTCATTTATAGGTATGGTTTGAAACTAGCGAGGTTCTATCCAAGGGGGTTTTATCTAAGGTGGTTTGATAAAACCCTCTTCAATTGGAATCCTTAAAATGGAACTTTTTAAGGCTTAAATCATTATATTTTCTAAACATATGTGATTTCAGCAAAAATCAATTCCTCTCAGAAATTATAAACCACTATTGTGGCAACACCTATTTACACTCACATTTTACATCATCTTAGCTTCCATTAATGGCTTCCATGATAAAATAGATGCATACATTTAGATTATTGGTTAATTAGGGTTTGAATATTTTTATTTTAAAATCTATTTAGATTAGCTTTGAACTCACACATCTTGATCATCTTAGCATAAATCATGTTAGAATATCTTGCATCATGTTCATTTATCTTTAAATCATGTTTTTGTGCACATATATCAATGGTTTCATCAGTTTTCCTCAATAAAAATTATTCAAGCTCATTTATCCACGGGATTGGGAAAGGGTCGTCATTCCACATCAATGCGATACCACTCCCCAAATAGGATAAGTTTCAATGGATTAGAATAGGTGTTTCAAAGCTTTCATTATTTGATATGTTAAGTTTTAATGAATTCCTAGTTTAATGTTTATTGATTGATCTTATTGGGATTGAAGTTTAGTGGCATAACTATACTTTGTATCCTCATGGATCAAGTGTAGTCAGCCCATACTAATCTATCAATCACATTTTGGTGCTAGAAGGAGGGCTAAATCGATCAAATTTAATGATTTTTTCTCTCAAAGTTCATTTTTCTAGTTTTTTGCAGATACAGTGATGCTCCAAGAGATTTCAACAATGCCTTTGTAAGGCATTACCATATAGTGAAATTATTTCCATCTAATACAATGGTGCCTAATTAAATCACCGAAACTGATTAAAACAAACTACGATGCTAATACTTTTTAGGAGTATCAAGGATTTTAAAATGACACTATTGTCATCACTATCTTCCTATAGAGCAACGTTATTTTTCACTAGAGAAATGCTCATTTGAATTATGGAAATGCTATCATGAATAGCAACATTTTTTTCTGGTAAGCAAAAACAATGAGTAATTTTTGGCATGTGCTTGAAAAAAATTATTTTCTCTACTCTTTGAAACATCATTGACTTCCCACCATTTTAGGCTAATAGGGTTTTACAGGTTTGGATGATACCATTTGAAGTAAAGGAGAATTTTATCCTTTATTGTATAATTGTAACAAGTGTTTCGACACTTTTGGGGTAATTATAATCCATTTATGATGTTTTTTTTAATTTACACTTTAGGACTAAACTAGCTTTCAATTGGGCTTTAAAATGAATGTTCAAATTGGTTAAAATTGAACCCTCACATCATTTTTCTTGTTGGATTAAAATTGAACAATACAACTTCCATACTTTATTTGGTGTGTAAAATGAACTCATCTTGCTTTACAAGGTTAAAATGAATGAGTGATTTCTTTTGTGTGACACACTTGTAGTGTGTATCCACTCCTCTTGTGCTTTGTGAGATCTTGGGTGAAGAGAAACACTCAAAGTGTACTTCATTGCTTGTGTGAACTTGAAGTACGTATCCACTCCCCTTGCGCTTCGTGCAATCTTGTGTGAAGAGAAATACTTAAGTAAAACTTTATTCTTTGTGTCACCTTAATAGAGGACTTACTATGATACACACCCCGCAATGGGAAACTCATAGGAAATTTCTTGCAAGCATTTTTATCGGCAGGCTATATTAAAGGTTGGGAAATCCTGAGAAGGTAACTTCTATCTTAGATTGTATAACATATTGTACCTAGTACCATGCCTTAAGTGGAACGGGAATGGTAGTAAGATCATTAAGCAAAAAAGAAAGTGTGTATACAGTTGGGTGTTCTCGATTTATCGTCAATAAGAACCTTGTTCAAAATAGTGGCTAACCAATTCTAATTTTCCAAAATGTATTTTAAGGAAGTGCATTGGAGTAGAACCACTCCAAGAATTTACTTACCATGTTTTGTTTTTGATTGAGGCAATAAAGCAAATGGGGAAGGGACTCCTTTCCTTGGTGTGTCAAGATGTTACATTTCCTTGACATAGCCTATTTGTCCACTTCATCTTCTCAGATTAATCATCTCTTCCGATGGCTGGTAAACCTACTGAGAAATACATATGGATCTATCTATATAGGATTTTTATTGCTTGTGAGTTAGTTCAATAATTTGCTTGGTTCTAAAAACATTGCAAACAAACATTCACAATTTTCCTCAAAATTTCAAACTCTTTGCTCTAAAGTATGGATACCCTTTGACAAAACCTTGATATTGATGATTTTCCTAAGGATTTATTCTTAGAGACTTCTAAATATTTTGTTTTACATCTCAATCTATACTTCTAAAAGTTAACCTAGGTAACTATACCCTTGACTTCATCCTTTCCACAAAATGGACTTTGTGGAATTGATGATGTTTTTGATATAGACATTTAGTTTGAGCTTAAGAAAGACAAGTGTTTGTGGTAAAAATAAACTCATTTAAGCAAGATAAACTAGACAAATTGAACCCCGCATGACCATTTTCCAAAGCGATCATGCCAGTTGAACAACCCAACCTTACACCAACTATCATTCAACCAAACTTTGAACTCATTGAAGAAGAAAAAATAGATATAATTAGTAGTTTTAGAAGCTTCACTTTTGAAACAAAGGAAACACCAACCCAGTGGAGAAACATAGCATACATCATAAATGAAGAAGAGGACAAGTTGATATTGTGGCTAGAAGGCCCATATTACCACCACCTATGTGGCAATAAATATCCTCTTTTCCATAATCTTAGGCTTCTCTAAATTATCTCTCACAAAATCATAATTCCTAAGAGAAGGTCTACATGTTGACACTTTAAACTTAGACATCATAGTCCAAAAGCTATCAAAATACACCTTATAGTTCTCTATAAAATCAAAAACTGATTGGTAAGGAACTTTTATAGACATGCTTCAAGGAATAATCTAGAATTGTATGCCTTTTTTGAAAGTCAAAAAGTTGGTATTTTTCATGATCTTGAACTTCTCTAAATCATTGGGTCTTTTGGATTTGAACACTTTTTAGAGGTATAGCATCTTTCTCAATACCTTGGTCTTGCAACAAAAAAGGTTCACTCTAGGTCAACATTGGGTCAAAAAATTCATCCACCCCTTCATCAAAGCTCATCCTTCACTTTACCAAAATTTACAAAAATTTCAAATACACCAACACTTTTTGACTTAAACATCTATCAAACTAACCCCTAACTTAGCTACTTTGTATGTAAAATTAATATTTTTCAATGCATTTAGTTAAGTTGGTTATCACCTTTGAACTAGTTTATCTTAAAGGTCACGATTCTACCCTAAAGATAAACAAGTTCATAAACATCCTTTATCCAAACATCAAACATAAAACTCTTAAGCCAAAAGTGTTGTCTTGAAATGTTTACAAAGATCACTCTCCACATCATTCACCTTTTCATCTCCCATTATCATCATTTCTCCCAAAAGGCTTAGAGCATCTCTTTTACCTAGATCTGAGTCAACTAGAGAGATTAAACATTACAAATCTTAACACAACTCTCCCATAGGTGACCCAAAATTTATGGTAAAGAAAAGATCGCAACACAAGAGAATTATGGAGAAAACCAAAGTTACATTTACCTTAAGTGATCCCAATCCTTTAGAATTCAATCCAAGAATCCAAGTTACCCCATCACAACAACCCTCATCACCATTAGGGCCATATGATATAGAAGATGTCACAAAAAACCCATTCCCCATCTTTTGTTGTGCAATATTTAGCACAAGGCTTGACTTCATCCACCTTGTAAATAGATCCATTTCCAAATCAAACATCCACTCCTAGTGTTGCATCTAGTCTTGCTAAAGACTTTGGCCATACTCTTCCATTTGAAAGCAACACACTTGTGGGTACTCTCAACACCAATCCATCCACCACTTGGACACCAAAATTTGGTGCTTCTACCATTCCCAAACACCCCTTACATCAACATCAACCACTTACACTTCATAAGTCCATGACAACATCAACATATTGAGGGTACCCATCTTCATCCATCCCCACAAGTACCACAATTGTGCCCAACATCTCGCAAGGAAGTATAGGCCAAGTTTCTCAAATAAACCAACAAGAGCATGCCAACACCCTAATACATAATCAACCTTTAACACAAATAGGGCCATCTTTATCCAACCCCCTGATTGGCTCATCCATGCCATTGGTTTCACAAAGCACATCCATCCCATCCATCATCAATCTAAATCAAAAAAATCCCTTGGTCACAAACCCCATCAACCAAGGTAATACCTTGTACACATCCCTAGCACAAGGAAATCCCCAAGACATTGGACAAGGGAATATTTTCAATCAATAGACTCAAGGTCCTAGTATTTCATTACCATTACAAAATCTAATGGAACCTTCCTCATATTTTCCCATGATCCCTTTCACCATGCAAAATCAAATGGGACCTCAAACTTACATTCCTTCATCTCAATCCACCATCTTACAAGGAATGTTAAACCAAGGAAACCCCCAACCTCTCATCAACAATATGCTACCCACTCAGAACATCAACACCTAAAATCCATCAAAAATACCCCAACAACCAACTGATCCTACATTGCAAGCACATGCCTTAGCTTTACAACAAGCTTATCAACAATCCATCCAATAGTAGCAACAACAACAAGCAGCCCTAGCAACACAACAATAGTAGCAACAATAGAAAGTATCCCTAACAACACAACAACAACAACATCAAAAACAACAAGTAGCCTTAGCAGCACAACAACAATAGCAACAACAACAAGCAACCTTAGCAGCACAACAAACAACCTTAGCACAGCAACAACAACAAGCCCATCAAGTAGCCTTAGCAGCACAACAACAACAGAAAGCCCAACATCAAGCAATCTTAGGAGCACAACAACAACAAGCCCAACAAGAAACCCTTGTGTCTCAACAACAACAACAATCCTTACTAGATCAACAGTATGCCCAATAACAACAATAGCATTTCCTACTATAAGCCTCAATAGAACATTCTCAACCCAAACACTTTAAAGGAACATATAGATCAATGCCTCAATCACCTTTGCAAAATATCACACCACCATACACATAATACAACACCTTATCATATCAGAATCCCACATAGAACCCATCTTCCATCCCACAATACACAATGTATGTTCCTCCACCAAACCCTTGAGATAATCTAGCATCGCAACTTAAGGCATTATCACAAGAAATGTAGGATCTTCGAATGGGCAAGATGAAGAAGCCCCACACATACAACTTATGTCCATATCCATTCGATCAAAAAATCACAATGGTACCATACCCTCCCGACTTTTAAATTTCCAAATTCAATAAATAAAAAGGGAGAGGAAGTCCTGTGGACCATGTCAAAAAATTTAACATCATGTGTGTGGATCAAGTGTATGGAAAAACACCGAAAAAGATAAGGATTACACAAATTTGCAACATACCTATTCCAATGTATTCACTTCATGTGGCTATCATCACCATTGTCACCATCAAAGGACCTAGTGTTGAGAGTGGAGTCACCACAATACATGGAAAAATCACCATCCAAGGAGTCCCATCTCAATCTAGGGCACAACCTACTTTTCCTACATCCAACCCGAGCAAGTATAATCTCCTAGATCAGCTTAAGACACCCACATAGATTTCTATCTTGGCACTATTGAGGCTATCTCTCACACAAGGAAATCCTAGAGAATGATTTGTCTTCATCATCTATCCTCGAGGATATTGATACATAATAGTTTCAAGCTATGGTAGAACATATCACCGATCATCTCCTCACCTTCTCAGAATAAGACCTACCATCACATCCATCTCATAATATTTCTTTACACTTGAGGTCATTATCCATAATAACAAGGTTGAAAGAGTCTTAGTAGATGGAGGTGTTGGTTTGCATATTTTCACCCTTCAATTGATCAAGAACCTAGGTTTTTCAGAGGATACTATTGAGAAAGCAGAGTACCACCATCAAAGCATCTGATGATCAAGATTCGGTATCACAAGGTATCATTTCACTACCCATCCAAGTGGGACCCATAATTGCAGAGACTACATGAAAAGTGTTAGACCTTGATCTCCCATACAACATCCTACTTGGCTGACCATGGATCCATGCCCTAAAATTTGTAGCCTCGACCTACCATCAATGTGAAAAGTTTCCTTTTGAGGGATGAGAAATTACCATCCATGGAGATCCTGAGCCTTTTTACTATTGTAAGAACCTTGAGGCAAAGTTTTACAAAATACCTTGGATCCCTAAAAATGATGAAGGGCCTACACCATCCTCCTCATTTGTTGACCCATCATCCCTTGCATCTACCTCATAAATGAAAACACCTATTGTGCGGAACATTTTTGACATCAAAGCAGTAATCCAAGATGATGGTTGTGGAAGCTATAAAATAATGAAGGACACCTTTATCTTGGGGGAGCTACCTCTTTCTCTCAAATCTCATGGAAAACCTACATCTAGCAATGAAGTTCCTGAAACAATCAAGATGGAAGCTACTACCTTCACCAAGTGGGGGGATTTGAACAAAGAAGATATCAATGAGGAGGATGTCTCTAAACTAATCTATCAAGATGAACGACCTATTCCTATCCTTCCCATGGAAGATGACAACAAAGTCTTTTAGATAATGAAGGGGTGAGGCTACAACAAGAATGAGAAACTAGGTCAAAATGACAATGGTTTGTTAGAACTCATCATTCCTACTCTAAAGAATCTTGGCCTAGGTTGTACTACTAGAAAAGTTACCCTTCTTGGAAAAGGCTCTTTCGCTAAAAGGGTTGAGGCTTCCTCTTGGTTACCATCATTCCATGATACTACCCTAGAAAAATTCTCCCTCGATGTTGCTGACCTATTTAAGAATAAATCCCTTTTCATGATATCCACAACATCCTTCATCCCGAGAAATCAATTGACTGAACTATGCCTAGTATACCCACAACTCCTTCAATTGGACCAACTAGGACCATCAATTCTTGATTTATTCAAAAATGATGAAGCGATCTTATAATTCATGGGAATCCATGACAATTTACCATGGGAAAATCATAAATAAGGTTTTGATATAGAGCTAGACACAGGGTCATACTATGGGGAAACGATTAAATTCTTCAATCGCAAAATTGATGAAATGCAACTGACATGTAGATATTTGAGTGAAACCCACATTGTGGCACTTTCTAATCCTAAAATAGTAAAAAGAAAGGATGCATCCAAGGGTGAAAACATATTTGAGGTGCCCAAGGATGAGGTATTCAATCTCCCCCTTAGTGTGATGCATCTAGAGAAGTCAGCGGTTCTAGTAGAAAAGGAAACTCCAGTCAATGTGGGAATAGAAGAAGCACCCAAGATCACTTTCTATGTTTAATCTTTATTGGATGAATAATAGAAAAACCTAGCACTATTCCTAAAAGAGAAAAGAGATAAATTTGCATGGTCATACATAGATATGCCAGGGCTCGATCCAGAAGTGGTTGTGCATCACTTAGTAGTTTATCCTGAAGCCAAGCCAGTGAAGCAAAAATTAAGTAAAATGCACCCTCAAATAGCACTCTTGGTAAAACTTGAGTTACAAAATATTCTTGGCGTTGGATTCATCCGACCGGTAGATTACCCTGAGTGGGTTTCCAACCTGGTACTAGTCTCCAAATTCACTGGGAGCTTCAGAATATGCACATATTTTAGAGACTTAAACAAGGCATGCCCAAAGGATGATTTTCCTCTTCCTAACATCAACCTCATCATGGAATTAATAGTAGGGCATGAAATTCTATCACTCATGGATGGCTTTTCAGGCTATAATAAGATCATGATCACCAAGGAGGATCAATACAAAACTGCATTCACTTGTCCATGGGGAACATATTGCTGGAACATAATGTCATTTGGGATGAAAAATGAAAGAGCCACCTATCAAAGAGAAATGAATCTCATATTTCATGATATGATCCACAAAATAGTAAAAGACTATGTGAATGATATTTTGGCCAATTCAAGAAAAATGAGTGAGCACATAGAAGTCTTTGAACCCATCTTTGATAGACTCGAAGAGTATAAGGTACAGTTGAACCAAAAAAGTGTGTCTTCAGGGTTACATCAGGGAAACTTCTTGGCTATATCGTCTCACAAAGAGGGATAGAAATTGATCCAACAAAATTGAAATCCATCTTAGACATGAAGCCACTAAAAACATTGAAACAACTAAGAGGGTTACAAGGAAGATTGCAGTCCATCAAAAGGTTCATAGTGATATTATCAAATAAAATTCACCCTTTTTCACATCTTCTCCATAAAGGAATAACTTACAAGTGGGATGAGAAGTGTGATAAAGCTTTATAATAGATCAAGGACTACCTATTGAAACCTCCAATGCTCATTCCACCAATGCCGAACAAACCATTGATCCTATATATCTTAGCAACATCAGCAACACTAGGTGCTCTTCTAGAACAACATGATGAAAACAGAAAGGAGCAAGCCATCTATTACATTATCAAGACCTTGGTGGGATATGAAATGAACTATTCATCCATTCAGAAGGCATTCTTAGTGGTTTTTTTTGCTTCACAAAATTTTATACATTACATGTTGTCGCATCAAACCAAGCTTATTGCAAAGATCATCCCCTTAAAATACCTATTATCCAAAGCTATTCTCACAGGGTGAATGGAAAAATGGGTAATGATCTTAACTAAATTTTACATAGAGTACATGGAGTGCAAGGAAATAAAAGGATAAGTGATCACAAACCAACTAGAAAAAGCACCTATCCATGCAGAGAATATGTTGATATCTAAATTCCTTGATGAATTAGTATTCCTTGTTGATGTAGCAGATCAATGGAAGATGTATTTTTATGGATCATTCACCCAACATGGATCAGGGATGGGTATCCTCTTTATCACCCCTCAAGTTTATTTCATCCCAAAGTTATACAAGCTATCATTTCCATGTACTAACAATGTTGTTGAGTACAAATCCCTAATCACAGGTATAAGGATATCAATTCAATGGTAGATACAAGATATGAAAGTCTATGGAAACTCACAGCTGGTTATCAACCAAGTCAGTGATGACTACCAAACTAAATATGATAAGCTTACTCATTACAAGAAGATGGTAGAGAGTCTCGAGGACCTTTTCATTGATATAAATTTTGAGCAGATTCCTCGCATGAAAAACCAAGTAACAAACGTTATGGCAATAATTGGATCATTGTTAGCCATTCTGCACAATGTCCTTCAATGTGAATTCTTGGTAGAACAAATTCTCATATTGACTTTCAAAATGCCTGAATCTAAATTTTCATGTGTCATCGTTGGTCTAGATCCCCGTGGTATCATGACATATTCATCTACCTTAGTAGAGGAATCCTCCCATTTGATATCACCTCAACCTTAAAAAGACCTTTGTTAAGAAGGCATCTGGATTCATGATCCTAGGTGATACCTTATACCTCCAAAGCATTGAAGGGACATTACTACACTATCTTAACCAAGAGGAAGCCTTGACCACTTTAATAGAAGTACACGATGGCATATATGGTTCCCATTCTAGTGGTATGACTTTAGCTAAGAAATTGTTGAGGATGGGGTACTACTAGCAAACCATGGAAAGAGAAGCCCATTAGTATGTGTAGAATTATTTCCAATGTCAACAACATGGATATCTAATTCATGCTCTAGCTCATGAGTTGCAACCAATGATCACACTTTGGCCTTTCTCGCAGTGGGGGCTTGACCTCATAGGAAAAATCACTCCAACCTCATCCAACAGCCACAAGTTTATCATAGCAACCATTGAGTACTTTACCAAGTGGGTCAAAGCCATTCCTATGACCTACATAACAAGGAAGAAAATTTCCAAGTTTATCCTAAATTACCTCAGCTTTCGTTATGGTGTTTTATAACCCCTTATCTCAGACAATAGAACACCCTTCAAAAATTAGGATGTGAAAGAGCTATGTCAAATATTCAAAGTCCAACATTAATTTTCTACCCCATATTACCCCTAGGGAAATGATCAAGCTGAGGCTACAAACAAGACCATTCTAAAAATCCTAAAGAAAATGGTTAATGAAGCTAGTCGTGACTTTCATCTACAGTTAAATCCCCTTCTCTAAGCCTATGGAACCAACATCCACATGCCTATAGGTGCAACCCCTTTCTCCTTGGTCTATGGATCAAAAGCCATTTTTCGTATTGATTTTGAGCTTCCATCACTATGAGTGTCACTACAAAATTTGATCACTGATGAAGAATACAAAGTATCTAGGATAAATGAGATAGAATTCTTGGATGAGCATTATATTGATTCCCTTAATCACTTGTAAGTATACCAAAACTGACTAAAATGGAGCTATAATAAGAATATCAAGTGTCAGTCTTTCTAGGTAGGAGATCTTGTTCTAAATCAGAATTAGAAAAATTTCCAAATCAAGAAAACAAAGGAAAGTTTGAGCCTAACTAGTTGGGTCCCTTTGTGATCACAACAAGCTATGGATCAAGAGCATACCAACTATCTACACCTGAAGGTGAACCCTTGTAGGAACCAATTAATAGTCTACATCTTAAAAAGTTGTATGCCTTGTCTTGAAGGGTGTAAATCTAAAAATACAAAAAAATAAAAAAATGATAAAAATATTTAAAAATAAGAAAAAGGATTGAAAAAAGTAAAGAAAAAAATCATCCTCTAGTGAAAACCACTTCAGTGGCACTTTGGGAAAGTAGCTTGGTGAAAACATGGAAAATTGGCACCTTGCATTATAAAGCAACTTCATCTATCTATGGCTCTTTAGCCTATCATCCTTTGCATTGCATCCATCCATCACATCATCCATCCTATTTATTCCATCACCCATCTGCAATTTTATCATAGCTTGATCTTGTGAAGTATCGTATCTCCTTTAGTACTACTTAGCGTATTCCTAAGGTCAATTTGTCTTGCCTATATCAAGGTAGTCTATTGCATCACGCTAGGGGAAATCCGTTTTGGATCAGATTGCGTTCTTGCATATCTTAACATTATTGGAAATCTCATTGAAAATCCTAAAACATTCATCAGAAAATCCAAAAACACTTACAAATTTGAAAAACCCAAAAAATCCAAATTCTTGTATAGCTAAAATCCAAAAACATTCAAAAAGTTGTTAAGTCAAAATCCAAAACATCCAAAAAACATCAAAATCCCTTAAAAGGTCAAACATCAAAATTCCAAAAATAGTACCCTGTTGAACTATGAGTCTCTGAGCTTAAACGTAGGCAAGGCCATCATTGATGTGCCCCCAAGAAACCCTACACCAGTCTTTAGGATTCTATCATAATAAATCGACATCCCATCAACTATTCATATCTCATCGTCAATAAGTCGAGTCAGTCGAGCTACATGGTCTTTACGTGTATAATGTAGGCAAGGCTAATCTTTGATCATCCCCTAAGGCCCCTAGGATAGTCTTTTAGGCTAGGTTCTTGGTCGAATTTTGAAAACCCCTAAACATTCATAAATCTCAAAAAACCCCTAAACATTCAAATATCAGAAAATCACAAAAACATCAAAAAACTCATAAAAACACAAAAACATTAGAAAACATTCAAAAGACCTAAACAACATCATATATCTTTGAGAAAACCCTAAACAAACTCAAATAACCAAAAACATAAACTTTCACATAATCTCTCAGAAAAGACCAAAAAAAGCCTCAAAACATTTTCAAAATATCAAAAACATTGAAATATTCTAGAAAAGACTAAAAACCATCCATTCCATTTTGCTTTCACCTGAAATGAACTTTAATCCATAATAAATCAATCATCACCTTCAACCTTTGGAAAAACAAGTTGAAGACAAGTATCACAAGTTGTAAAGTGAGAACCTACATGTCAAAATCTAAAGTCTAGATCATAGGTAAACGAGTCAGTGAAGTTTGTATCAATGGCTTATCAAACACCTCATCCTAATAAAAAAACTTGATCAACATGTCCTACGATGTATCCTTCCTACAATGGACATCAGCATCAAAAATCACCTTAGCTATGTTAAACTAGCAAGAGATATAGATAACACTGATTGTTTGTCTTTGATCTTTTCTTATGATTTATCTTATTTGACCCATTTTTAGGACTTCTTGATGATGTATATCAAAATGATTTAGAGAGAAAGGAATGGGAAATCAATCATTATCTTTTTTTTGTTGTGCTTATGGTTATTCTTGTAAAATAATCTTGGCGCATACTTTCTTAGTTGTGTGTAGAGAAGTTGTCTAGGGTAGATTGTTGACTATTGCATATGCTTTGGTCTGAGATATTTTGAACTACTGAAATACATTCCAACAAGGTTTTTGTATGTCAAGGTGTGAACAAGAACTATCCTATTTGTTTGCAAAGTCAAATTCCATAACACTAGATACAACACCATCCTGGTTATTGATACCTTGATGCATCGTGTTTATGTGTTATATAAAAAATAAGTAATGACAGAAAATATCAATCCCAATATGTGATAAAATCATCATCATCATGCATCTCTCATCACCATCTCTAATAAAGTCTCGATGGATCAAGGACTTGTTATACTTTATCATCAAAACCAATGGCCAAATCATTCCTCTTATTTCTTCTATCTTCTTTCCATGCTATCCCGGTATCATGACAATCAACAAAAACATCATCAATGCATCCATCCTACATCCACAAAGCATCAACATGCATACATCTCACATTATCACAACATATCATAATAATGAAAAACACATAGTTCATTGCATCATCATTATCATTTGAGTTGTGTTGAATAATATATATTTTTTATTCTAGGAATCTTAAATCGTTACATACATATCATAAACATACATCACATTATCATATCATAAGCATGAATATCTACATTGTCCATACATCCATATGCATATCATAACATCCATCCCATATGTCATAAAAAGATACTAAAAAATAATTGCATCCATACGTAAGCATATCACATCATATCAACATCATATACATCCATAAATTCATGAGCATTAAATAAAGAACACATCACAACATGAATCTATATTATCTTGTATATATATCAAAAAATGGTTGTCATGGTACAATATCTAAATCAGTGTGTGTATATCTATCAAAAGTACAGTATCCATGAAGCTATCAAAAATGAGCCCATGAATGTATATATGTATAAATAATCAAGCGAATAATCAAAAAAGTGTATGTAGGCTAACTATCCCTAATGACTGCTCCTCTCCCCAAGCTTTCTCTCTAATGGTCGATCCTCAATCCGGGGATGTGCTCCACTCCTCTATGAAAAATCAGGTTGCCTCATTGTTGCAGGGACATCCCAATGATAATGCATATAATAATATGCAACCTCTTTCACTACCTCTTTGTATAATCGGATTGACATCGTCCATCCCTATGATGTAGCTATCACATCCTCTAATTGCTATCATCACTCGATCTATTGTTCCAACTACATATCTAAGGTATGTCGGAGCTAATGCTCATGATCCCTCTTCATCATGAGTGTTAGTACCTACTATCGAGCCTGATCTTGCTCAACTATAACCACTTGTAGCTACTGATGTAACTCTTGAATCTCTACATCATGAGGATCTAGCCCTGATGGTGGCTACTACACTGGTTGGTTTTGTACCATCTATTGTTGCACTAGCTACTATTGTATGGGTGGCTAATGTGGTGGCAATGGGGGTGTACTCGAGACCTATCCATCATGATATTGGCCATCCTGGACATCTTTTCTCTGCCCTACCCATCCTATGGTTGGCCTCAACCTCTGCCTACTACCCTCCCTCCCAACCTCACTCATGGAGGTATACCTGTTGGATTTGTCAGTCTAGGAGGGGGTATGCACCATGCATCATATTTTGGTGTCATTTTTGCATCTTCTTGTCCCTAATCATAGGCTCGTGGCCTTGCAACCAACTATCTAAAGCCCTCAACAACCTCATGGGCTGGGATCATGTGTCCCCATGTCATCTCTTATGTTGATCTGGTAAAAAAATCCATATAGGAATCATCGGGCTTGTCTTTCCTCTTGCCAAACTATTTGGAAACTCTATCAAGCAGGTACTTCTCAATCATGGAATGCTCTTGACCTTGTATGTACCAAGTCTACTAAGCCAAGAATAATTGTTGTACATCATCATACCATGTTGGCATCTAAAGCCATGACTGCTGATGAGAACCATTCTCGTTCCATTTTACGCCATATTTTAACCTATTTCACACACCTTTCTATCAATTCTTATATTCCATTTTCCTATTAAATTGTACCATTTATGTTGCTTATGATTAAAATACATAAGAGGTAATTAATTCAGTTTTAAGACTAAAATATGAAAAATAATTATTATAGTTTTATTACTAATAGGCAAGTTACTAGAGCTCTTGTTACTACTAAAGGATCTATATCTTATGCTAAGTTGCTTAACATTCAGTGTTAATGTAATAAGAGACATGCTAATTCCAATGCACTATACTCCATTATCATTTTTCTATTCCTCCATCTATATGACATCGTACCTGCCAACTAGATACCGGAACTTTTCCTTCCCACGTAATTAATGGTCTCCTACAACCATGAAAGGAGAACAGAGGATCCATGTAAATATTTCCATGACATCTACATACATTTCATAGCTCCTCTAGATCATATTCTTCCACAATATCAACTTGGGACCTTTCCTATATTACGGTGATTTTCTGTTGTATGTCAGCAGCACATAAATAGTATATTGTTAGGAAATTGGTTAACCAATATTGGCCATGAGCCACACAAACATTCACCTGTATTTACAAATATTATGTAAAATGGTTTATTTTCCTCAAGAAATAATGGTCACGAGCCATCTCATCCTTCAACAAAACCATTCAACAAATCTCCACCATAAGGAATTCTATATAAATTGTAGGCATAAAATAGAAATTATGTTTTCTATGTAAAAGGCTACATAATCCATCTTGTATTCACGTAGAGGGAAGAAGAATGTATCAAATCATATTATTTAGAAATTTAATATTTCTTTTTTGAGTTGATCTCAAAAGTTCTCTAATTATTTTCTTCAACTGGAAACTATGAAGAAGGGCGCCCACTCTTCAGCTATTGGACAAATGTACATATTTTATTTCTGCAAGTGTGTTTTATTGTTTCTGGATTGTTTGGATTGGTTAAACGTTAGAAATAGATATCATAATTTTTGTTGTTGGTATTTAATTTCAATTGGTTTGCATGTTTCAAATTTATTTCTTTGATCTATATTTTTCATAGTTTGTTGTAATTTTTGCATAGTTTATGTCGCATGAATAGAATAGAACAACTCCTATCATCAGGAAGTGGTAGTTCATGTCACCAGATTTATTTCAATTTATAATAGATTTATTTTTCTAGCTGCACTTCATAACCCCTCATCTCACGACTCTCAGCCCTTGTGCAGATTTCCATGATACCTTTTGCAAGTTTACGCCCCCAGATTGACACGTATAGACCAAATTGAAATTCATTATTAAACATCGAATCCATTTCTCTTTGCCCCAATATTGGCCTATCAACTGCCATATGAACACTATCATCTCATCAATCACTCTCCTCCAGTATGGGATACCGAGCTGCCTTGTGTGTTGAAGAGTGATGGCACCTCTATACCTCCAAATGATCGGATCATCTAGCTCCACATCTACCATATGGATAATAGGTCGGAGCATGACAATGTGCTCTTAGGCCCATATGTGAAGAAGAGTGACTCTTGTACCAATAGTTTTGTCATCTTAGTACATAAATTCATGCATATCATGGTAAAGGGAGGCCAACATCACTAGCCCCCATGCATACTAAGTCCTATGGAAAAGCATCATGTGCCATTCCATCCCCATCCTAGATTGAATCCCCTACTCCATTGATTTGGGGCAACCAACCTTGAAATCACTACCATAATGATCAATCTAAAATTCAATGTCCAACCTTTATACATCTTGAGTTCAATCTGGTATTTGACCAAGACAATGGCCTCTTGGTCAAGAACCTCATGACAGGCATCATATCCTGCGTCATTGTCATAAATCACTTGCTCTCCATGTATGGGCAATCACAAAATCCACCATCCATCCTCCACCATCAATCTCCCATCACCAGTAGGTAAGTGGAATGATGAGGTCTCGCTATGCCATCACTCACATAGTGTTTTCATCATTGCTAAATGGGTTTGTATGATGGGCATGTAGATGGCGTACCATAATTTGATCTCCCCAAGGTGCTCTCATCGAAGCTCAAGTAAATCATCAAGTCTAGATAAAACTTTTAACTGATGATTGCAAGACATCAAAGGCTGGATAAGCTCCTACACCCACCAAGCGCACAACATCAAAATTTGCAAAAATTGGCTAAGTTTTGAGTTTTTATCCCCCAAATGACAAAAGTGTTTCTATTTACGAAAGCGTCACTATAGTCCAAATCCCAAATAGCGACACTACATACATTAAAATTCCAAATCATGACTAGTGTCGCTCATCACAACTGTACCAGAATTTGAAAATTGGAAACCCTAAATCAAAATTTTAAATTGGGTAGGTGTGTCACTATTTACACTTGCAACGTGATTTGAAATCTAAAAACCACAATTCCAAATCACAAAGTGTGTCACTCATCACAATAATGTCACTAAAAATGAAAATAGCGTCATCAATTCTCAAAAACGCGTCACAATATAGCGACACCACCCTAACCTAAATTTCAAACTACAATAAATGCACTTAAAAGTCAACATGCAACGAACTTTTCAAATTGCATACCGGTGATCCTGTGCCTAGAGGCCTCTTGTACTCTCGAACTCGGTCAAAAATGTGTCATGGGAGCACTCGTTACACTATTTTTTCAAGAGGTCAAAGCTCAAACTACGATAATTCTCTAAGTTGTGAATGCAAAAATAAATTGAAAGTGACCTTTAATCACCTATTTATGTGTAAAAAGTAGGGTTTTATGTCCTAATTTAACCATGCAACTAGGGTTTTTCACCAATTTCACAAATCTTTCCAAATTGAAGCTTATTTTACACTGTTTCTTGCATTTTTGGCATGTTTTTTGTATTCCTAAGCCTTTTTGGACCCTTGAGGAAGCATTTTAATCTTTGTCAAAAAATTAACCTAAAATTCAAAAAAATTGCTTGATTTCTCAAGGGGGTAGGGAGCCAGCTTATTCCTTTCATTGGGGCAACAATGGGGCATCCAGAATCAATAAAAAAAATAGTTTTTGATTTAAGAAACAATTTTTAATCTGAAGGGCATCAATCTTTGAACCAACATAACAGGTACCTTGCTTCAAAGAGGGGAAAAATGTAGACACTTGAAAATGTCTTGAATGATATTATACACTCGAATTAAGTATACTAACATCATTTCATCTTGAAACCCATCCTCTTTTCACTTAAATGATTAAAATTATCCTACCTATTTAATTAATTATGTCATTTACATCTATTAACCTAATTAATTTAATTGAGTTAATTCACCCCCTTTCATACTAACATTTCATCCTATTAAATTGAATAAATCTAATTATTTAATTTAAATGCCTAAGTCCTCTTATTTAATTAAATAACTCTAAGTTATTTAATTAAATATCATTTCACTTTTCCCCTTTTCATTAAATCACTTTATTTAATGAATATTGTGTACGTCAGAATGTGTAAATCAAATTGAATCTAAACTAATACACCAATGAAACATTAGATTGAAGAAATCAAATTAAAGAAAATAAATGCAAACTCTAAACCACAGTTTCTTCAAATTCGTTCCATTGTCCTCTATCTCCAAGGATTCGTTTCAAGATGCTTGCTCTCAGTTGTTTAAAATAGCAGCTTGTAGAATGGCAGCTTGAGAGAATGAGATTAAAAATGCATATGCATTGCTACAAGATTAAGTTATGAAAATTGAAATGCTATGAATACTAAGATGCGACTATAGTAACTATGCATAAAAATTTGAGATTTGATATTTTTTCCCACTCATAAGAGGGCTATATTTATAGATTTTTGAAGGTAGGAATTCAATTGGCCAAGATCGACGGTTGAGTTCAAAACTTGTTAAAACAAACGGTGAGAGATCGAGAATTCAAAAAGGAGATGGAATTTTAAGAGACAGATGGAGAATGAAGAGACAAATTGAAAGGTGTCTCTCATAATTGAATAAATAAATATTCAATTATGTGTGAGAAATGAAAAGGCTTTTTTATTGAAAATATTTAATTATGTGAGAAGAGGAAAAAAGCTTTTTAATTAAATATTGAAAATATTTAATTTTGTGAAAAGAGTGGGAAATTTAGAAAATGCTTTAATTAAATATCGAAAATATTTAATTAAATGTGGACTGAAGAATATCATTTAAATTTAGAATTTAAACTTTGTGATAATTAATGTAAATAAATTGTGAAATCTATTTAATTAATTAAGAGGAATGTAGCATTAATTAAATAAACTTATTTATTTAATTAAATCAGAAGAATTAGAAAATGAACAATATAGATAAATAATTAAATTTATTTATATGTAGATGACTTAAGAATATTAAGTAAATAATTCATATTTAATTAATTAACAGGTTTGATTAACCGTGACCAATTTTAGATGTGTACATTTTGCCCCTCTTTGAAGTGATGTGTTTTATGCATTGCTTCAAAGAATTTACCCCTGATCTTGAAAAATTACTGATGATGCTATATGCCCCCTCAGGTGATGAATCAGATAAAGATGATCTTTGGAAATTTTTACTGATTTTCTATCTGATTCATTAACCGATAAAGATGATTTGATGAAAACCCCTATTGAAAGATTGATATGAAGATGAAGAACTTTGATTTTCCCCCGATTGATGATGCTTTTTGATTGATAAATTTGCTTCCATGTGATATGAAAAACAAATTGTAGATGAAATTGATTGATAAATTTTCTTCCATGCGATATTAAAAACAAATAGAAATGATAGATTTGCTTTCCTGATTGAAAGTCAAATAGATTGAGTCACGATGATTGTTAAATTTGTTTTCATGCGATATGAAAAACAAATAGTATTGACAGATTTGCTTTCCTGATTGAAAGTCAAATAGATTGAGTCATGATGACTGTTAAATTTGTTTCCATGCGATATGAAAAACAAATAGTATTGATAGATTTGCTTTCCTGATTGAAAGTCAAATAGATTGAGTCACGATGACTGTTAAATTTGTTTCCATGTGATATGAAACACAAATAGATGTGAACTTGCTTAATGTACTGATTGATTGATGATATCCATTGCTGATTGATTTGCATGCTTGCCTGATGATATTGATTGAGATGATGCAAATGAGATGTGATGGATATGATAATGAAATGAAACGATGATGTAAGTATGCAAGTGCAATGATAATGATAATGGAAAATGATGTGAAATGAATGTGAATGATAATGAAAATGAGATGTACCAAATGTCTAGTCATACTCAACTGTTGTCTGAAAAAGATATTCAAGAATGTGGCCAACCCTCAAAAATCTATCGAAAAGGCCCTCGAAATGCAAATGAATTATGCAGTCCTAATAATGAAATAATGAACCATTCTCCTTGTTGCCATTTCCTGCTGTGTTTAGTTGTCATCATTGAGCCTTTTGATATGTTGAAAGTTAGTACAAGTATCAAAGGATATGTTAGCACCAATGATGACCTGAGTACTACTTTCATGATGTTTGATGTAGCAAGTTAATACAAGCATTGAGGTATAATTGAACCAAGATGACCTGAGTATTGCTTGCATAAACAGACAAAAGTTAACCATTTTCCTATGCAAATTCCAAAATGTCAGCAATGATACATTGTAGAGCATGTCCCACAACCAATTTGCATTATACTAAGGATTAACTTACAAACAACAAACAAAGAAAAATCATACTTCTTCCTTGTGATTCTAGTTCAATACATCATTGAACCACTCCAAAGACATGATGTCATCAAATATCAATACAACAATTGCAACTTATTGCTTTAAGTTTTCCATTCATTGAATTCAGATTAAGATCATCCAATTTATTTCAGTTTCAATGTATGACATGTCTCAAAGTTGTTTTGACCAGGCTTGATTGGATATTCGATTGTTGATTTGATACTTGATAATTGACACATGTTGTTTGTTTGCTCAAAAAAAGTTGATTTCCCCCAAGGAGTTCAGGATTTTGCCCCTAGTCTAGGGTGAGACACGGCCATTTTATTGATGAAAGCATATGATTTATTGATTTTTCTTTGGATTTTAGGAATATTTTTATTTTTTTGAAATTTGATGTTTTTTTTATTTTTTTGGATTTTGATGAGTTGGATATGGACATGCATGATGATATGAGTGCTCTGTTTTGATATTTTGTTGAAAACCAAGCTAAGGTTGATTGATCAGATTGATGGATTGATAGTTTGACTAAGTGTGTTAAGTCAAACGAGGTGATAATGGATTTGTTAATTTGGCTAAGTGTGTTAAGCCAAACAAAGATGATAATGAATTTGTAAACCCAAGGAAGTTGTGTTATCCTAGAGTAAACTCGTTCACAAGATGATAGTTTGACTAAGTGTGTTAAGTCAAACAAAGTGATAATTGATTGGATTCGATTGATCAAGATTGATGAAGCTTGATTTGGAACAAAATTATTTTGATGATTTGATGTGACACTGACACACAAGTTAGATGTGACTAATTTGAATTTTTCAGATTGATGTTCGACGAAAGATAAAGCTTGATAAGGAGCATCTTCCTATCAAAATATGCCATGGGCTAGTGATTTGGATCTTTTGGCTCGCAAATGCTTGACCAATTTGATTTTACGTCTTCCAATGTTTAGATCACCAAATAAGTTGGAGGATATATATCAAGATTCATTCTTGAAGCAAGATGTAAACATTTGCCCCCAGTGTCTAGCAATTTTTGAATGGCCATGGGTGGATTCTTGAATAGGTGTGTGGATGGATGGATATGGTAAGCATGCAAAGGATGCCCAGGATCATCTCATGATAAGATAAGGTTTTTGAACAAAGGATGCTCACTTGGGTAGTGCTTCAAGGCTCAGATAACATTTGGATTGGATAGGATCAATGAAAATGACCCATGTCAAGATGTTTACCATAAACAAGTGTAAAGTGTTTACCAAACTTTTTTGAGATCAAGATAATGTAAATAGATGGTAATGGGCTAGATAAACGGTTCATGGATGAACGAATGATATGGCTAGAATGTTGGCTTTATGATAAGATGCTTTCTCTTGAATTGGCACACGTAGATGCTCAATTCTACACATGACGCCTGTTTGCCAGGTTTTCATCATGGTACCTGTCCAAAGCACCACCAAAGTGGTTTTCACTAGAGGATGATTTTTTTTATTTACTATTTTCAATCCTTTTTTTGATTTTTTTGGATTTTTGTATTTTTATTTTTTTTTTGCTGTCACCAAGATGCCTGTTTGCCAGGTTTTCATCAAGGCGATGATTTTTCTCTTATTTTGATTTTTTTGTATTTTCTGAGAGATTTTAATTTGATGTTGAACCACCTGGTGGTGTTGATGTTGATGCTTCTATCATAATGTGCCATCGATATCCTGCTTGAAGAAGCTTCTTTGCCAAGATACATGCACTTGAATGCAACTTTTGAGATCCCTGATCTGCTTTCTTGATACTGGAGTTAACTTCATCTTTGTGCACCCATCGCAATAGAGTGCCTTCTGAATCCTTATGATGAACGACTTTTGCCAACACATGGTCAATGAAAGAATAGGATATCATGCATTAAGGTATGGATGGAGTTCTTCTAGGAATAAAAGGTGGATTAGTTGAAAGTTTGGAACCTTTGACTCTCCAAACTTGGGAAGATGAGCAATGATGAGTGGATATGGAAATGTTCATGGAATTAGGACCAACTACTTGATACACTTTGTATGTTGCTTGAGAAGCTTGCTTTTTCCTTTGTGGACATCTTTGATGGATACTTGCCCCTTTTTTATTTTGCCCCATAGTTTCTTTGACTGATGGATTTTGATAGGGATAATCTGTCTTTGTATTTTTTGGTATCCAAGTGTATTTGATTTTCCTGATATGATTCTTAGCTTCTTCTTCTTTGATAATGTTCTTCATTTTTTGATTCAAGTCTTTCTTTTGACGTTGGTCCCAATTTGTGGATGGGGTGATGGGTGGATGAAGATTCATGATGTGGCTAGTTGTAGTATTGACATCGGTTCATCATAAGGATTCTTAGTGTTCCCTATGTTGACGTTTGCTTGAGATGAAGTTTCCCCCAATTTTATGAAAGTATTACTGATATGTTGAGATCCCTTGATTGTCAAATAACCAAGGCCTTGATTCTTAGGATTTCCAATAATCTGCACTAGTTCTAGAATGCCTTGTTCATGTAGGCCTAATCCTCTGCCTTGATAATTCATCTGCTGAAAAATCCTATTTGCAATAGGATATGATTTACCTTGGAAACAAGGTGCTAATTCTTCTTTTCTCTATGGTGGATCTTCAAAAGTGACAACTTCCTTATTGATAAGATAATTTTCCCTTACAAAGGTGAGTGATCCAAGTTTATAAGTGATAGGATCTTCCATAAGTGGGATGGATGCCTGATTGGTATGTTTATCTTGATCTTGTGAGATATCGGATTGTAATGCTCCTTCAAGAGGTGTTGATGCTTCATTGTCCTTGTGAAAGTGTTCCTCATGATTCATTCTTGATATGCTTTCACATGATGTTTCTGATTCACAACTTTTGTAGAAGCCTTCTTCATGACCTATTTCTGACATGTCTATGGATTTCTCTATATTTTGACCATGTGTATAAATTTTAATAGTAAGAGACTCTTGTTCCTTGGTAAGAGTATGAGACTCTTGTTTTGAATGATGATCATCTATGTGTCCATCAAAAGAAAGCATATTATGGGTAGATGGAGGAGTATGTGCTATATGGATATGATCATCATTTGTGATATCTTGTATAGATAGGAGAGTGCCCATTAGATCATTGTAGTATCTCAGAGATACGAATCCTTGATCTTGACTAATTCTGGAATTACTTTCGACATGTTTTGGATCAAGTTCTTGACATGGGTCAATTTCAAAGGATGGATTTCTTTCAAAGGGTTTTTGGACATCGTCATAAGGCATGGGAAGTGGCTCAATATCCTCTTGATCTTTGAGTGGACTTGGATCAAATGGTGATTTGAGGATTCTTTCACTGTTCACAACCATGAGATCGAAGGATGTCAATATGCCTCGAGAAGGACCATTGCTAGACCTTGGTTATAGTTGTTGATCATGCTTTGAAATATATTCTTGAGATATGTCCTCTAACTTATTAGGCATTGTAGAGACATTTTCAATACGATCATTGGTTAATGAATCATGGATTATGTCAATAGGATCAAATATTGTCAACACTCCTTGAAATAGATCTTTGTAGGAGGGGTCTTGATCATAGCTAAAAAATGGCTCTTGATGAATGTTGATTTGATCACTAGATGGGGTAGAAATATCTTCACAGTTCTCATTGATGGATTGATTTTGATCATTTTCTTCAACAGTTATGGTGGAGAAATTGTCAATGTTTTCAACCATATGATCAAATGATGTTGATATTTCTTGAAGAGGTGTGATGAGCCCTTGACTTGAGGATGATGAGATACTTTGATCTTGACTTGAAAAATAATCATTAGATGAAGGAGATGGAGTAGCTTAATCATTAGATGGAAGGGAGGCTTTGGATAGGATGGAAGAATTGTCATGCTCTTGGGATGTGATTGATTCATGAGAGGGTATGGATTCATAAGATGGGGTGGAGGGAGGACTTGGAAGAATGTTTTGTTCTTGAGATGGAAGGGGATTATCATGGGTCAATAATGAAAGGAGGGGATCATCATATAATTCTTGAGATATGGGATCTTGATCAAAGATTGGAAGGGTTTGTAGAATTTTGGTATCATGGGATGGAGTGGAAAGAATGTTTTGATCGAGATGTGTAGATTGAAATGAATCATTGGATGTAGAGGATATGATAGAAGAAGGAAATTGAATGGGATCATTGAATTGAGTGGAAGAACCATAAGGTTCATTTTGAATTATGAGGGATGAAGATAAATGCATTGCATGATAGGATTGGTCAATGTTATTTGATGGCTTAGATTTGGGCTTCCCCTTTAACCTTTGCAAAAATTCAGAAACATTGAATTTGGTTGATGTTGTTTTTGGAGGAGAAAGGGTCACATTCATATTTCTGTCAAAGGACTTTTTAGTTGTGCCCCCTTTTATTTCCTTGATTTTCCTTTAGAGTTCTCTTACTTGTTGGGTAAGAGTACTAAGATCATTTAAGGGAGTTTCATTCTTTTTAAGATTCTCTTTAATTTTCTCCATATTGTAGTCAGAGGGAAATTTGGCACCTTGGTTTGCCAATAATAGAAAGTATCCTTCTTTATTTTTCTCTAAGATCTTTTCCATAGTTAAGAGAAACTGTGGATCTTGTTCAGCTTCTTGAAGCATTTCTTCTGTTATCTCTTGATTTCAACTATTTCCATAAAGCCTATGAACAATATTTTCTTCGCTATGACCCATGTTTTAAAGTTTGTGGATGATCTTAATCTGATTTAAATGTGAAAAACATAGCATAGAGAAGCAGATAGTTGTTTTGTTACTCCTAGAATCTAAACAAAGAGTGTATGTTCTTTGAGATTTCCACAGGTTTGGAACAAGATAAGCATATCAGTCAGACTCACTCTTAATTTGTCAAATAGGTCATCATAGCAAGCACAGCCCATAGCTTAAAATTGTGTCGACTCACACAGCCATGTCACCCCCTAGAGGGTGCCCGTGTTTTTGTCTTTTCCAGGTGCGTACTCAAAGTGATAGAAGTGGATATTGAATCCCTTGAGCAAACAATTCATGGTGACTATATGGTGAGTGTCTTGGGGGTAGATTATTCCCTCCCCTTGCACTGTGATTAAAATGATGTTTGGTTACTGACACGGTTGGCTTTCTACACTATGGTTTGTAGTCAAGGTTTTCGTTCAGCGTGGCAATAGATAAACTCCCTCAGAAGACCTCCCAACCTTTAGAACAAATTTTTTGGGGATGGTTATCTTTGCACACTCCTGTCGAATTGTGGATTTTCCCCGAATTCGCTTTTGATTATAGTGGGTTGGAAAACCTGGCTTTGGTTGTTCCCACTTAGGTCATTCCTCTTGGGTGAGTACTTTTTCCCACAAGAGCAAGCCTTCTAAAGGATGTAAGAAAGCATAAAAATTGCATGAAAATGAAAAGGTAGACTGGTATTTTGGTCACCCAGTTAAGGGGAGAGCATAGACCTATTGCCACAAACAAAGTAAACAATGTTCTTTTTATAGCACCAAATGACAATGATTTAAACTAAGTGAAGATGTTGCTTCACAATAGGCATGGGGTTCATTTTAATTGCAAAAAAAAAAGCGTGGTGACTATCCTAGGATTGGTAAATTCCAAATTTTAAATTTCTATCCTAAATTTGCTTCATTTTATTCCCCATACATCAATAAAACCTCTGGCCGCGGTCGCCTCGGATCTAGACAACAATTTAAGAATGAGATTATAATTGCTCCCAAAGTGTTTAAAAACACTTGTTACAATCATGTGATAATGTTTTTTCTTTCATTTTCATGCTCCATGGTCCTTTAAAATCTGCAATACAAGCATTAGATGGAATCAAGAAACAAGAAGATATGAGGGTTAGATAAATGATTAAGCATAACAACCCTAAAATTTAGACCAAGTTTCATTGTGGTTTGACATTAAGTGAGAATTTGAAAATTTAAACTCTATCAAAGTTGATAAATACCTGCACCATTAGATAGCTTATGAAATTCTACCCCATTTAAAAAAAAAAAGCTCCAAAAAAACCAAAATATGACCAAGATATGGCCATTTTAAGATTGACAAAAAAAATAAAAATCAGAAACTGTATGCACTAAAACAGTCCATGGATGCGCCAAAAGAAAGCTCGTATGCTCCAAAATAAAGCTCGTATGCACTAAAATAGAGCTTGTATGCGCTAAAACAGTCTATGGATGCACCAGAATAGTCTGTGCATGCGCGAAAACAGTCCCTGGATGCACCGAAACAGCCTGTGGATGCACCGAAAGAACTATCATATGCGTCGAAGCCTGATTTTAGTCCGTCACCTACCAGAAAAATCTACAAAAAGAAATATTAAATGTGGGGCTTGGCCCCACGGTGGGCACCAAAAATGTGTACATTAGAATGTGTAAATCAAATTGAATCTAAACTAATACACCAATGAAACAATAGATTGAAGAAATCAAATTAAAGAAAGTAAATGCAAACTCTAAACCATAGTTTCTTCAAATTCGTTCCATTGTCCTCTATCTCCAAGGATTCGTTTCAAGATGCTTGCTCTTAGTTGTTTAAAACAGCAGCTTGTAGAATGGCAGCTTGAGAGAATGAGATTAAAAATGCATATGCATTGCTACAAGATTAAGTTATGAAAATTGAAATGCTATGAATACTAAGATGCGACTATAGTAACTATGCATGAAAATTTGAGATTCGAGATCTTTTCCCACTCATAAGAGGGCTATATTTATAGATTTTTGAAGGTAGGAATTCAATTGGCCAAGATCGACAGTTGAGTTCAAAACCTGTTAAAACAAACGGTGAGAGATCGAGAATTCGAAAAGGAGATGGAATTTTAAGAGACGAATGGAGAATGAAGAGACAAATTGAAAGGTGTCTCTCATAATTGAATAAATAAATATTCAATTATGTGTGAGAAATGAAAAGGCTTTTTTATTGAAAATATTTAATTATGTGAGAAGAGGAAAAAAGCTTTTTAATTAAATATTGAAAATATTTAATTTTGTGAAAAGAGTGGGAAATTTAGAAAATGCTTTAATTAAATATCAAAAATATTTAATTAAATGTGGACTGAAGAATATCATTTAAATTTAGAATTTAAACTTTGTGATAATTAATGTAAATAAATTGTGAAATATATTTAATTAATTAAGAGGAATGTAGCATTAATTAAATAAACTTATTTATTTAATTAAATCAGAAGAATTAGAAAATGAACAATATAAATAAATAATTAAATTTATTTATATGTAGATGACTTAAGAATATTAATTAAATAATTCATATTTAATTAATTAACAGGTTTGATTAATCGTGATGTCACTATTTACACTTGCAACGTGATTTGAAATCTAAAAACCACAATTCCAAATCACAAAGTGTGTCACTCATCACAATAATGTCACTAAAAATGAAAATAGCGTCATCGATTCTCAAAAAAGCGTCGCAATATAGCGACACCACCCTAACCTAAATTTCAAACTGTAATAAATGCACTTAAAAGTCAACATGCAACGAAATTTTCAAATTGCATACCAGTGATCCTATGCCTGGAGGCCTCTTGTACTCTCGAACTCGGTCAAAAATGTGTCATGGGAGCACTCGTTGCACTATTTTGTCAGGAGGTCAAAGCTCAAACTGCGAGAATTCTCTAAGTTGTGAATGCAGAAATGAATTGAAAGTGACCTTTCATCACCTATTTATGTGTAAAAAGTAGGGTTTTCTGTCCTAATTTAACCATGCAACTAGGGTTTTTCACCAATTTCACCAATCTTTCCAAATTGAAGCTTATTTTACACTGTTTCTTGCATTTTTGGCATGTTTTTTGTATTCCTAAGCCTTTTTGGACCCTTGAGGAAGCATTTTAATCTTTGTCAAAAAATTAACTTGAAATTCAAAAAAATTGCTTGATTTCTTGAGGGGGTAGGGAGCCAGCTTATTCCTTTCATTGGGGCAATAGTGGGGCATCTAGAATCAATTAAAAAAAAAAAAATGATTTAAGAAACAATTTTTAATCTGAAGGACATCAGTCTTTGAACCAACGTAACAGGTACCTTGCTTCAAAGAGGGGGAAAATGTAGACACTTGAAAATGTCTTGAATGATATTATACACTCGAATTAGGTATACTAACATCATTTCACCTTGAAACCCATCCTCTTTTCGCTTAAATGATTAAAATTATCCTACCTATTTAATTAATTATGTCATTTACATCTATTAACCTAATTAATTTAATCGGGTTAATTCACCCCCTTTCATACTAGCATTTCATCATTTTAAATTGAATAAATCTAATTATTTAATTTAAATCCCTAAGTCCTCTTATTTAATTAAATAACTCTAAGTTATTTAATTAAATATCATTTCACTTTTCCCCTTTTCATTAAATCACTTTATTTAATGAATATCATCTAATTCCCCTTAATTGCATAGTTAAACCTTTGTTTAATTATCAATTAATAATTAATCTAATTCCCCCCACTTGTAAGGGAATATTCCTCCTTTGCACATTCCTCCAAAAGAAATATTCCTTCCCCTTTTGCACATTAAAACTTTGTTTTAATTTTCTAAATATCTAATTTTCCTCACCCATGAGGATATTCTAAAGAATATTCTTCCATTTAACAAACTTACAAGACTTCTTGTGCAAATCTTGTAAGTGTGTTTGTTTGGATTAATGTGAACCCTTGATTAAATATCATCTTTCATTTTCAACCCTTGATGGGAATCCATGATCCATGCCTCCATCATCCTTCATTTTTGACCATTGATTAACATTTTTTATCTCAACCCTTCATTTCTCATTTGCTCTCCTATAAATAGGTCACTATTTGGAGACAAATGGATCCATTTTTTAACATCAAACTTATGTTGTTAAAATCAATTGCATTTTCACTCACATTTTATATCATCTTAGCTTAAATTTACTTGTATATTAGCTTAGCTTCCATTAATGGCTTCCATGATAACATACATTCATGCATTTAGCTTATTGGTTAATTAGGGTTTAAATATTTTTAGTTTAAAATCCATTTAGATTAGCTTTGCACTCACACATATTGATAATCTTAGCATAAATTATGTTAGAATAGATTGAATCATGTTTGTTTAGCTTTAAATCATGTTTTTGTACACATATATCAATTGGTTCATTAGTTTTATTCAATAAAACTGATTGAAAAAAGCTCATTAATCTATGGTATAGGGAGAGGGTTGTCATTCTACATCAATGCGACACCACTCCCCAATAGGATAAGTTTCAATGGATTAGAATATGTGTTTTCAAAGCTTTCATGATTTTATATATTAAGTTTTAATGGATTCCTAGTTTAATATTTATCGATAGATCTTATTGGGATTGACATTTAGTGGCATAACTATATTACTTGGTATCCTCATGGATCAAGTGTATTCAGCCCATACTAATATGTCAATCACAATTAGTATATTGATATCATAATCATCAGTAACATAATTCATTCTTTATCATCATCATAAAAACACCATAATACATACATGCATAAAAACTACCATGGCCTCACTATATATCATCAAATAATATATCAAAATGGACCTCATGGTCCCATCACATAATACATCCAAATGGACCTTAGGGTCTCATCATAATACATCTCCTCTATAGAGCATAAAAAATGTGTGCCCTAGGGCATATATCCTATCACCTGCTAGAAATAATTTTCCTTGTCTCTTGTTGATGGTCCTGGTGATGCCCCTCGAAGTGGCCCCATAGTAATTGATCTCCTTGACCTTCTTGATCTAGATGATCTAGATGTATCAAGCCTTGAGTGATATATATAGCCTTACAAAACACGTGTGTGCTTTTAACCTAACAAAATACATACATGTTTTTCTTAGTTTTGGGCTTATGATGGATTTAACTTACCAAAACCATATGCACTTAATCCTAATACCTATACACTCAACCCTAAACTCTATACCCATAACCCTAAACCCTATCCCTCAACCCTAAACCCTATACTTAGCCCTAGGTCATAAAGCCTATACACTCTACTCTATACCTTATACCTTCAACCCTCAAGGTTCCTATACCCTTAAACCTAAACCTTATCACTCAATCTTATACTCTCAACTCTAAATCCTACACTCATCCCTAGGTCATAAATCCTATACACTCTACCCTAAGCCTTATACCTTTGACCCTCAAGGTTCATATACACTCAAACCTAAACCTTATCACTTAATCTTATACTCTCAACCCTAAACCCTATACCCTATATTGTCAACCATAAACCCTACACCCTATGACCTAAACCTTGATACATAAACCTTATACCCTATATTTTAAACCCAAAAACCCAATATTAATAATTTAAATCTAAAACCTACATAATTAAATTTAATCCCTAAACCCAAAAACCATAGGCTCTACACCCTAAATAATAAATATTTTTTAGAGATATTAAAAGGAAGGAGGAGAGAGATACATGGGAGAGAGATAGAGAGAGATGATATAGAGAGAAGAGAGGCAAAGAAAGAGAGATATGTGAGATAGAGAGAAGAGAGATCTAAAAAGGGAGGGAGAGGTAGATAAGGAGAGATGAGGGTAGAGGTGGGAAGGGGAGACAGATAGAAATATAATATAGAGAGAGGTGGATATAGGGGAGAGAGATAAGTGAGATAGAGAACAATAGATATGGGTGGTGCAGGAGCACCTTGATAAAATTATGCCTCCATGAGGAAATTTTGAAATTTGATGCAATTTTGATGTCCTAACATTGTAACAAGGTCATATTGATCATTTTGTACATTTTTGAGTCATTAGGAGGTCAATGTGCCATATTATGGGAAATAAATGTAAGAGATGTCAAATGTTGTCACAACAATGCAAAAAATTGCAAAAAAAGACGTAAACAAGGAAGGTGAAGGGTCATTTGGCTCTTGGTTCATTCAAAATCAGTTAGAAAATTAAAATTCATGTTGTATTTCCTTTAAAAAGGCTTTGTTATGATTTTTGAACTCATGGGTGATTGAAGTTTGAGAGTAGAATGAACAAAGGCACTGTTTTTCTGTATTTTCTTCAGAAATTTATTGTTTCTAGGAATTCTATGTCCTTTGTACGGACAAAAATTCATGTCTAATTGCTTGTGAGTGATAATAGATTCAACCAGCTTCCTGTTGTATCTTATTCCATGCATTTTAGTGTATTTTAAAGCAAGATATTGTAAATTCTCATAAAACTGTCAAAACCCCTGTTTAGGGTAAACAGTGATATTAAAAAATTGTGGTTCTCCTTTATTTATCGGTGGAATCCTCTGGTTATTGGTGAGATTATTATTTTAAGAATTTTATTTCATATTTCAATGGTTTTGGGGCAAAAGTGTAAAGTGAAGGTGTAAAGAATTGAAGTTTAGAATTGAATTTATGTGCACAGTCTGCTAAAGCAAAGTTTAGAGAGGAACAACCTTTAGGGTTTGTATAAATGCTTGTGGAAATGGATATCTAATGGAATTTAAGTTTTTACAATTCAAATAACGAATGTTTGAAGCATTGGATCATATTATTTGTGACTGGGGCTAATAGAATCAATAAGCCCTATGTTAACCCTACCTTAATTTGGCCTAAATCACACACTGTCAATCCTGATTTGAGTCATATTATTCAAAGAAACTTGTATTGATTTTTAGTTATGTTTTAGAACCCTATAAAGGGTATCCAAAATAATGATCATAGTCTAAAATGGAGCCTTGGTTGAAGAGATAATTCTAACAATATGTATTAGGTATGCTCCAAGGAATTAGGACAATCTACAATGAAGTAATGAAAATGTAAATGGTCTGCATTGTTGGGTTTGGGAAAAGTTTAGCCTTGCTATTTTAACTCAATTGAAGGTGTCCAAAGTGTAGAATTGGTGACTTGTGTATTGGGAAGTAAAGTTTGAGGTTTGATGGGTTATGAGTGTCATGATTGTATGTTGGGAAAAATTGGTAAGAAGTCTAAAACAAATGTTTTAAGGGACTCAATTGATTTGAATCAGTCATTTTCAAGATGTTAAAGGTGTGTTGAAGTTCATTGAGGAATTTGGAATTCTTATTGCATGGTTGAGTGATTTGGTTAAGTGCTAATGAAAGAAAAGCTACCTTGTAATATGATAACCTTGTGAGAGTGGGTTAGTTGAAACCCATTGTTGTGAAATATGTACTAATCAAGAAGAGAGTTTGAGATTGAGCGATTCCTAATTAAGTTGATCCTTCCCTTGTCTTGCATCAGATTGGTATCAAAGCCTGGGAAAGATTTGGGTTGGTGAGTTTTGTTGTGGTTGTGTTGGTTGTTTGTAGGCCAGGAGAACCCGGTTGTTGCCATTGTCCAGGCAGAGTAAAGTTGAGAAGTTGAAGCAAGGAGGAATCTTGCTTGTGAAGATGGAAAATTTGAGACATTTGCAGGAAGAGGAAAAGAGAAAGAAGAAGAAGAGACAAGAAAAGTTTGATAAAGAGATTTCTGAGATAAAAGAAGAGATAGAAAGGATGGATAAAGAGTTCCTAGAATCCATAAAGAAGATAGAACAAATGATGAAGCGGGAAACAAGTTGGCACCTGAAGATAAAAAGAAGAGGTACATGGCCTATAAGGGAGATAATCAAGAAGAGGAGAAGGGAAATAAGGATGAAAGAGCAAGAAGCCTTTGAAGATGCACATGAAGAATTCATTGATGAAGAAAGAAAAGTTGCTCCAGATGTTTCCAAGAAAGAAGTAACAAATGTAGGGAACCTGATTTTAGATGTTGAATACTTTGAATTAGTATCAAGAATGGATGAAGAGCATATTGTAAATGAGTTGATCTTGGAGGCTTGAAAGGAATTGAAGGATGATGGAGGTATGATGGTAAAATTTATGTTTCATTTATTTATTATATTGATCTTGTGGATAAGAAACAATTTACAAGTTAGAGGACAAAGGGAGAAGCATGATATTGAGATGCACCAAAGAGTGAAGATTTTGATTTCAATTGGTGAGCAAGGTATGAAGCTGATTTGCATGGATGAGATGAAGCCCAAGGTAAAAATGAAGGTGATAAGAAGCAGTTTAAGGTTTCAAAGCATACAGAGAGTTGAAGACCTATTGACAACATCAATCCAAGTGGACTTGGATCCTTTTTCTTGGCCGGTAGTATGGTGCAGGAGCACCTTGAAAAAATTATGCCTCCATGAGGAAATTTTGAAATTTGATGCAATTTTGATGTCCTAACATTGTAACAAGGTTATATTTATAATTTTGTACATGTTTGAGTCATTAGTAGGTCAATATGCCATATTGTGGGAAAAAAATGTAAGAGATCTCAAAAGTTGTCACAACATTTCAAAAAATTATAAAAAAAGATGTAAACAAGGAAGGTGAAGGTTCATTTGGCTCTTGGGTCATTCAAAAGTAGTTAGAAACTGAAAATTCATGTTGTATTTCCTTTAAAAAGGCTTTGTTACCATTTTTGAACTCGTGGGTGATTGAAGTTTGAGAATAGAATGAACAAAGGCATTGTTTTTCTGTATTTTCTTCAGAAATTTATGGTTTCTGGGTATTGTACATCCTTTGTACGGATTGAAAATCATGTCTAATTGCTTGTGAGTGATAATAGATTCAACCACCTTCCTATTGTATCTTATTCCATGCATTTTAGTACATTTTAAAGCAAGATATTGCAAATTCTCATAAAACTGCCAAAACCCATGTTTAGGGTAAACAGTGATATTAAAAAATTGTGGTTCTCCTTTATTTATCAGTGGAATCCTCTGGTTATTGGTGAGATTATTATTTTAATAATTTTCTTTCATATTTTAATTGTTTTGGGGAAAAATTGTAAAGTGAAGGTGTAAATAATTAAAGTTTAGAACTGAATTTATGTGCACAGTCTGCTAAAGCAGAGTTTAGAGAACAACAACCTTTATGGATTGTATAAATTCTTGTGGAAATGGATATATAAAGGAATTTTAAGTTTGTACAAGTCAAATAATGAATGTTTGAAGCATTGGATCAAAGTATTTGTGACTGGGGCTAATAGAATCAATAAGCCCTATGCTGACCCTACCTTAATTTGGCCTAAATCACATGTTGTCAGTCCTGATTTGAGTCATATTGTTCAAAGAAACTTGTATTGATTTTTAGTTATGTTTTAGAGCCCTGTAAAGGGTATCCAAAATAATGATCATAGTCTAAAATGGAGCCTTGGTTGAAGAGATAATTCTAACAGTATGTATTAGGTATGCTCCAAGGAATTGGGACAATCTACAATGAAGTAATGAAAATGTAAATGGTCTACATTGTTGGGTTTGGGAAAAGTTTAGCCTTTCTATTTAAACTCAATTGAAGGTGTCCAAAGTGTAGAATTGGTGACTTTTGTATTGGGAAGTAAAGTTTGAGGTTTGATGGGTTGTGAGTGCCATGATTGTATGTTGGGAACAATTGGTAAGAAGTGATCTAAAACAAATGTTTTAAGGGACTCAATTGATTTGAATCAGTCATTTTCAAGATGTTAAAGGTGTGTTGAAGGTCATTGAGGAATTTGGAATTCTGATTGCATGGTTGAGTGATTTGCTTAAGTGCTTATGAAAGAAATTTTTCCTTCAAATATGATAACCTTGTGAGAGTGGGTTAGTTGAAACCCATTGTTGTGAAATATGTCCTAATCAAGAAGAGAGTTTGAGATTGAGTGATTCCTATTTAAGTTGATCCTTCCTTTGTCTTGCATCAATGGGGAGGAGAGTAGAGAGGGGGAGATGTGAGACTCAACCCTAAACTCTATAACCATAACCCCAAACCCTATACCCTATACCATTAGTTCCTTAAACCAAATCCCTCAACCCTAGGAACTAAAGCCAATAGGTTAAACCCTAAATAATATACTCAACCCTATACCTTATTCCCTATACCCTCAAACCTATACCCTATACCCTCAACCCTCAACCCTATACCCTCAACCCTAAACCTTATACCATATAACCTCAACCCTAAACCTTATACCCTTGTAGTGTAGGAAATTGTATACCTTTATAATTTCACACTTTCTTTGGGTCTCTTAATTAATTGGACTTAATTAATCTTATAATTTATGAAATTATACATTCCAAAGCCTTATTTTTCTTATTTTTTGAAAGGGAAACCTATCTTTAATTATTGTAATTAATATTTTTATCACCCCAAAATGAATGTGTCCTATAATTTTGGGATAGGACCCATTCACCCATGGAAAAATTGGTCCTCCTTAGGTCCTAGGTCCCAAATTCTAATATGTTTTTGGTGGTATTTTAATAATTCAAATTTTATGTGCAATTTTCAGCTTTTGGAATCTAATTTTTTGGAAATTAGATAAGAACCCATAAATACATAGTATTTTTATCAAATCCAAATCTAAGCATTCTAAGTAACATTATCAAGAATTCGTTTGAGAAAATAATATTATCAAGAGTATTCAAGAGCACATTTATCAATAATTTGTTGCAGAAATCAAGATCCTAACATCATGTTCAATATTATGTGTGTTCATGTCATCTTGTGAAGGCTTGTATGAATTGTTGATCCTAAAGCATCCAAGCATTCAATTATCCAATAAGTCAAGAAAAGAAAGATCAAGTTCCTTGGAGTGATGTGTTTGAATTTGGTCCTCTAAGGGAAGTCATTAAAGGTTTGATTATTTGTAGCTTGCAAGTTTTCATTCATCATTCCTTCCATTTGTCAATTTCCATTATCTTTCTATCAAGGTTTAATTACCAAAAATAGGTTTTATTGAGGAAAAAACCCATTCAAAAAAAAAAAAATCCTCTCTTTGTATTTGTAGGTTACAGTTTGAAGAAGGATTGAAGAGATCTTGAAGAAGAAATTTTATATTGTTGCACAAATTATCATCATTATTTTCAAGCCACAAAAACTAAGTTGTCGGATTTATTTTTTACTTTCTGACAGTCAGACCTGTATCAAATAGAAGCTCAAATCTTGTATTAAAGGACCCTAGAAGTTGACTACAACACCCCTACAAGGACCCATTCTCCCTTGGTGGAATATGTCCTTTTACAAAATTTGAAATCAACATTTTTTAGTAGGTTAGTTGTCCTCTACACTTCCTAGATCCATTGGTAAATTTTTGTTTCCATTTGTCATTTTTCAATATATTACATTTCTAATATTAGGGCATATAAGATCATTTGTTTAATCATTCCAAAATATTTCTAATCAATTCCAATCCCCCAATAGATGTAGATCCATGTCTGATTGCCTCACCTTTAGGTCTAAATCTCAATCTCTTTCACCCTGTGATCTACATCTCAATGAAATTTATAAAAAAGTGGAAATGAACCTAGGTTATGGACACTAATCTTAGAGTCATCACATTATTACATTTCAACCCTTACCCTCAACCCTAAACCATATCCATCAACCTTGTACCTTAAAGCCTATAAGCTAAACCCTCAACCCTATACCATATACCCTCTTGATCATAAACCTTACCCCTCAACCTTGGACCCTAAGGCCTATATAATAAACCTTCAACCATATACACTCTACCCTAAAACCTATATCATATGACCTCATTCCTAAACCATATCCCTCAAACCTAGGTCCTAAAGCCTGTTGGATGAACCCTAGACCCTCTACATTCCTAAATGATATTCCCTCAACCCTATACACTATATCTTATACATTATACTCTAAACCCTACACTCAGTCCTAGATCATAAAACCTATACACTCTACCCTAAACCTTATACCTTCAACCCTCAAGGTTCCTATACCCTCAAACATAAACCTTATAACTCAATCTTATACTCTCAATGCTAAACCATATATTGAATCCTAAATTATATACCCTTAACCCAAAATCGTATATCATATACCCTAAACTCTAAACCATATCCCTCAACCCTAGGCACTAAATCATATTAGATGAACCCTTGACCCTATACAATCCTAAACAATATACCCTCAACCTTAAATTCTATATCATATACCCTATACTCTAAACCCTAAACTCAAACCTAGGTCATAAAACTTATACAGTCTACCCTAAACCTTATAACTTCAACCCTCAAGTTTCCTATACCCTCAAACCTAAACCTCGTAACTTAATCTTATACTCTCAACCCTAAACCATATAATCAAACCTATACCCTATACTCTCAACCCTCAACCCTATACCCTCAACCCTAAACCTTATACCATATACCCTCAACCCTGGGCCTTAAGCCTATAGGCTAAACCCTCAACCCTATACCATATACCCTCTTGACCCTAAACCCTATCCCTAAACCTTGGACCCTAAGGCCTATATAATAAACCCTAAACTATATATCATATGTACCTTCAACCCTAAACCCTATGCCCTAAATCATATTTAATAAACCTTTGAACCTATACACTCCTGAAAGATATCCCTTCAACCCTATACGCTATATCATATACCCTATACTCTAAACCCTACACTCAACCCTAGGTCATAAATCCTATACACTCTACCATAAACCTTATACCTTTAACCCTCAAGGCTCTTATACCCTCAAACCTAAACCTTATAACTCAATATTATAATCTCAACCCTAAACCATTTACTCAACCCTATACCCTATACCCTAAACCATATACCCTCAACAATGAACCTTATATCCTATACCCTCAACCCTAAACCCTATCCTTCAACCCTAGGCCTTAAATACTATAGACTAAACCCTCAACCCTATACCATATACCCTCTTTACCTAAACCCTACCCCTCAATCTTGGACCCTAAGGCTTATATAATAAACCCTCAACCATACACACTCAACCCTAAACCATATATCATATACCATCAACCCTAAACCATATCACTCAACCCTAAACCCTAAAGTCTATTAGATGAACCCTTGACCCTATACAATCCTAAATGATATACCCTCAACCCTATGCACTATATCATATACCATATACTCTAAACCCTACACTCAACCCTAGGTCATAAAACCTATACACTCTACCCTAAACTTTATAACTCAATTTTATACTCTCAACCCTAAACCATATACTCAACCCTATACCCTATACTCTCAACCCTATACCCTATACCCTCAACCCTAAACCTTAAACCCTATACCATATACCCTAAACATTATATCCTATAGCCTCAACCATAAACCCTATACCCTCAACCCTAAACCTTATACCCTATACCCTTAACCCTAGACCCTATCCCTGGACCATAGGCCTTAAAGCTTATAGGCTAAACCCTCAACCCTAGACCCTAAGGCCTATATAATAAACCCTACACTCAATCATATACCCTCAACCCTAAACCATATACCTCAACCCTAGGCCCTAAATCCTATTGGATGAACCCTCAACCCTATATACTCCTAAACAATATACCCTCAACCCTATACACTATATCATATACCATATACTCTAAACCCTACACCAAGCTCTAGGTCGTAAAACCTATACACTCTACCCTAAACCTTATAATTTCAACCCTCAAGGTTCTTATACCCTCAAACCTAACCTTATACCTCAATCTAATACTCTCAACCCTAAACCATATACTAAATCCTATACCCTAAACCTTGTCCCTCAACCCTAGGCCTTAAATCCTATAGGCTAAACCATCAACCCTCAACACTATCCCATATACCCTCTTGATCATAAACCCTATCCCTCAACCTTTGACCCTAAGGCCTATAGAGTAAACCCTCAACCATATACACTCAACCCTAAACCCTATATCATATATGTTGGGGAAATGTGTCTCAACCTTGAGAATATATAAGGTGCTATTGATATGTGAGTGAAGGGGGGTGCAAGGGGTATCCCCCCTATGGGGTTCTGAGGGTCGTGCACCTCAGTAGGGGCTCAAGGGAAACGCCCCTGAAAGCCACATTTCATGTATATTTTACTATTGTAAATCTAGATTATTCATCATTAGGTCTTAGATTTGATGGTTGATATTTTGTTGGCTTGACTTGGCCTAGAAGAAAACCCTATTTCATGAGGGCATTGTACTACGGTTATGAATTGTGATGTATTCTGAGGTTTTTATTGTTACAGGACTTTTTCCCCATGAAATAAATGTAGAGTAAAAATTTAATATATCTTAAAAAAAAAACAAGTTCAATAAAGTAATCAAGTATTTATCTTACGAGATGATTATTAAAAAATAAAATAATGTAATTATTATTTCAAAGGGATATTTTGATTGGAACCACCCTTTGGATTGTTTAAAACCCACGAATAAACGGATCATTATGCAAGTGGGAGAACATAGAAGGAATTGCTGGAAAGTTTGCTAAGAGTGAGATTTTGGGTTAGTAGGTTGTGGGCATTGGAGAAGGGGGTACATAGAGTAAGTCCAACTCAGGGTACAGAGTGCACCCGGGATTGTCCTGGCCAAGTTTGTTGTGCATTTGAGTACTTATACTCTGTAGCATGATGTGTAGATGATTGAGAAGCATCTGGTTTGGTTTTGGATAAGAACCTATTCCTCCTAGACTGCTCACAAATGGAAGATACTAAATCTAAAATCCACTCTAGGCAATTGGTTCAACAATCTACACATTTCAAAAAAGATAACTATTTATTAATGCATGATTAAATTATTTGAGAAATAAAATTGTTTAAATCTTTTTATATTTGTTGTGCAATAAAGTGAAATTAATGATTATGCTCTGTAGTGTAATTGAATGCAATTCATGATTAATTTATTATATTCAATTTAATTCCAACTATTGAATCGAGCATTAAATATTATATTAAAATTTTGTGCATATAAGTTTTGGGAGTTAATCTATGAAATCATTTAATTGTTGCATTTTAAATTTAGGAATTAGTCAGCTTACAATTGGTATTAGAACCAATTATTTGTGCACATTTAAATGCATATTAAAAAATAAAATATATTCTTTGCTGCACATTAGAAAATAAAATAATCTATTTGTTGCATATTTATTTGTACAAAAGAAAATAATATATATATAGTTTCCCATAAACTACTTTATCAATTACAATAGTTTAAATAATTTATTATTTATATTTTCTTAGTAATTGAAAATTTTGGACTAGTGAAATATTATTCTCAAAGATTTATTGTGAGAAAATTGCATTTACAATTATATTTTTTAACTTTTGAGGTAATAAAAAATTACCCAATAGATTCACCAAACCATGAAAATTAATTAAGTTTCCAATAAATTACCTTACCTAACATTAAATCTTTTACCTCCTCTATGGAAAATAATTTAGAGATAGTAAAATATTTTCAAAAAAAAAATATAAAATCCCATCATAGTATTGTTATTTGTAAATTGTATGCTAGCTTTACTGTTGCCTTCATATCACAATTTAATCAATGTCCTATAATGAAAATTGTTTTGATTATATGAGAAAAACAGGTTTTGAAGGAACCCAAAACCCTTTACAACATGAGATACAAAATGTTGCGAAGAAGATAGGCCTAAAGATACCAACAATAGACCATCGCTAAGAAACCAAGATAGATTGAGTGCTAAACAAAAGATTAAATAGTAAACCAACAACAAAACTTAACAGCAACAAAACAACAAAAAACCAATTGAGACCCAGTAGAAATAAAACAACAAAACAAAAGATCCTAACACTATTTCATATTGCTTAAGGTGTTGGCCACCTCAAGCTCCTAGCTCCTGTGCAGATCAATCATATCCAACAGCTCCTTCTTCTTAGCTTCAAAGGATTTTTTCCAATCAGCTGACCCTTTAGCAGTAGGGCCTTTGGTGTCATCTTTTGCTCCCTTCTTTCCTTTTCCCTTAGTCGTATGCCCCTTCTCCATTAACTTGGAGAAGTACTATTGATCCTCTCTTAGTTCACTAATCTTTTTTAACAAGACTTCCAAGGAGTCCGCACTATTTTTAATAGAAATATGGCATGCATGCAGTATCTTTTTGATGTCTACATTAGTGCCCACAACCTTGACTTCCAACCCAGCCAAACGCTCATCACACAAAGATTTGAAATACTGGAACGAATCCTCTAAGTCCATAATTTTATCAATAAGAATGTTTGACACCGAGATTTTTGGCACATTCTTCAAGTTCTCCTTCAAACCCCTAATTTTAATGTTAACGTTATTGAACTCCTAAAGAGTTCACTTAGCTAATTTAAAATTTCCAGTGGCCCCAACCCTTTCCATGTCCAACAACTCCTACATTGAGGGAGACTCAACATTTAAATAAGAAAATTCCCCAAAGAGGGGATCTACCTTCAGGAGTTTCGATTTAGCATTCATCCTCTCAAGGTCTTCCTCACCTTGACCCTTATTTTCATCCTGTAAAGCATCATTGGTTAAGTTCTAAACTGACAAGTCCTCAATATCCACTACCTTATCACTAGTAGTCTTCTCCTCATCGGGCACCTTGGCATCCTTAGCAAGAACATTCGAGACTTGGTTTTTCAGCTTAGCAATGTGTTTGGACAACCTCCTTGGTTGGTCCTTGCCCTTCGAGCCAGGCACATTCTCCTACAAAGCCTCCTTCTTTCCTCCATCATCAATTTCGCCCCATCCAATAGCCAACTCCACCTTCCTGGGAGAGGAATCATCTGACCCCACCTTCGTATCCTCACTATCAGAGAGAATAAGGCACTTAGGAGCTTGACTACTCTTAAGGAAACCCTTCTTCCTTTTCTTTGAGGAGGTGGCCTCAGGGGACAGAGGACCTTCCTCATCCTCTTCATCCCACTCATCATCTTCGACATTACTGGTATTTGAACCTAAAGAATCAGAACCATCACTTGGAGTCTTCTTCGTACCCATACTAGCAGGGGTAAGGAGAAGGGACTTTACATGCTCCATGATTAAAAAAATGAGACCCTCATGAAAGACCGGAGCTTTCTTATTTTTTAAATGTTCATACACCAAAATCTCCATGGAAGAAAGCATAAAAAATGGAAAAGAAACAAACAATCTATGTCTGAAGTGATTTAAGAGAGTGAAATGGTGACCCATAATAGTAGTAAACCTACCTTCCAACATCACATAATGAATTATTACCTTAGCCACCTCCGCCCAAATCTTCTTGAGAGACTTGCACTCATAGCCCCAGCTCTCCATCTTAATCAACTTCTTCCTCTCGTCATCCTTGAAAAACTGGGCCATCACATCCTTATTACTCTTCTTGTCCTTGTAAAACTTATGGTCAACCATCAACATCCCCTTCATAGAATAAATCGACTCCTAATTCACCTCCACTTCCAGACCCTTTATCTGAAGCTTTCAGTTACGCCAGCAAGAAACAAACTTCTTTGAAGCATTTGGGTCATGCCCATGCAAACGTTCTAGAAACAGCGTAAAATTCTCATGGCACAAAATCTTCCATAGTTTATTTTTATTCCTCATACCCACACAAGAGTGCGACTCAATTATACTTATGCCACCACCCATTTCTTCAAACACCAGAAGAGGTAAACCCTTGTGAAAAATCTCTCAAATGAAAGCCAGCAATCCGAAAGAAACCCACAAAGCATGTGATTCAAAATAAGGTACTTCGGCTTAAATGTCACCACTGCATAATCTCATCCCATGCCATCATTTCTCATTAAACTCTTATCTCTCTCGGTAATGATTGATCCCTCCTCCCATGCACATAACTCATTTAATCTGATAGCCTTGTTGGCAAAAAAATATGCCAAAGAGTTGCCCTCTCAAAAGATGTGAGATACGCGGGTCTCTTCACAAGCTTTTAACATCATTATACTATCTTTAATTAGTTGCTCCACATTCCAACTCAGCATATGGGTTCCACATAGATAATTAACTATGTTTAAATAACCACCTTCAACCCATAATTTTGCATATCCCCTATCCATAGAAATTTTTATGCTTGCAAATGTAGCCTCTACCTCGACACAGTGGCTAGTCCGATTTACCAACAGGAGTGCCACTGTGCCTAATATTCTACCATCCTCACCTATAATGAAATTGTTTCTATTGAAGGAATCGCTAAATTTTAATCTCTTTTAATTCATATACATGTGTTGCTCTTTATATTATTCCCAGTCATATTTACTACTCTTTATTATTGGCTGATTAATTTAATCATTTCATCTAACAATTAATTGTTGCAATATTTGCATCTAATAATTAATAATTGCATCTTACAACTATAGTCTATTAATTTTAGCAACACGTAGGTGGATAGTCTTTTTTCTGAAATTGCAAATGCATTTTTTGCCAAGATACTTGATTTGAGGTAAGATACGACTATTTTAATTAACTCGTACATCAAATTTGGGTTTTTTTCGCTATAAAGACTTGTTGGGAAGGGTAGTTTATCTTTTTAATAACTGTGTCAATACATACACTAAGGGAGGATTTTGTGCCAATACATAAATTATAACACTTTTTTGAACCTTCTCTACGAATCAACCAACCTCATTAAACCTGTTAAAATTCTATTAAATCTCCAACTTGAACCCATAAAATAAAATTTTGTTTTACAGTCACATTTCTCACTAGATATATATATATATATCGACATTATATTGGAAAAAATATACATTCTAAATAAATAGGCTTCAAATAGGTCATAACTTCAACTTAAAGAGAGTGTTTAGAACAATCTTTTTATTTTTTTATTTTGGTTGGGGGAATAGTATTCAAAATCAACCAATTTTGATTTATTTCCTTCATGTAAACAGATTGACTTATCACAGTGTCATTCGAGAGCAATTGCAAATCTTATGGGAATTTAGAGAAGACTAACTAAGAATTAATGCAAGAAGTCACCTAATTAGCTACCCAAGTACAACAACTTAGGAAAGAAGCTCTAGAACAAAAGGGACATAACAACATAGAGTTATCAAAGAGAAAAAAAAGTTCAAAATCAATTAGACACTCAAGTAGGGAAAAGAGAAAAAGAAAATCTAAAAGCACTAAGAAGTGACCAACATCATTAGAGGAAGACTCGACTTCTAGTAATAGTAGTTCTCATACATCAGAATCAGAATCCTCTAATGATGAAAAACAAACCCAAAAGGAATTAGACAACTTTTCTAGAAAAATTAAACTACTAGAATATAGTGGTAATACGGGAACTAAGGAAGAAGTGAAACAATGGTTAACCAACCTAGAAAAATATTTTGATCTAAAAAATACTAGTAGCTATGGTAGGAGAAGAATTACCACTTATCAATTAAAAAATAGTGCTTTGAACTAGTGGAAAGGTACCATCTGAACCTCAAAACTAAGAGCCAACAAAACAAGATGGTCACACTTCAAAAAACTCTTTCAGCAAAAATACCTTTCATATTATTTTATACAGGAAAAGAGAAATGAATTTTTTTGAATTAAATTAAAGGTTCCAATCAGTAAATGAATACAAACAAATTTTTGAAAGGTTAAATCGATTTGTACATTGAAGGACATGATCGATTAGTTTGATTCATTAATGGTTTAAGACATGAATACCAAGCTCATGTATGGTGTGGTAAGCTAGTTTTAGTGGATGAAGCAACATAATATGAGGAAAATTTTGAAATATATAATCAATTTACAAAGAAAATAAGGGAGAAACGTAAAAGAAAGCAAAAAGAATCAGGAAAAAATGGATTCAATCCCAAGACCCTTCATTGTCGAGCGATAAATGTGGTTAATCCCAACAAGCATAGACTAGAAATACGATGTTGGGAATGTGGTGAGAAACATTTCCAACGAGATTGTCCTCAAAAATAACAACATGGACCCAAATATAACAACCCATCTAATATTCCTTCACAACCTAATATGAAGATTTATGCAGTAGTGGACATAGGTATGGTACATTTTCAACCCTCTTTAATTGAAATTAAAGGCTTTATACATGGCCATCCTATTAATTTTCTTGTCGATTATGGTAGTAGTCATAATTTCATTTCTCCTAAAGTTGTCTCTATACTAAAAATTACATCTAATTTTATTGAAACTTTAGCTGTAGAAATGGTAGATGGTATAACAATCAAAAAAATTGGCACAATCATTGAAAACCTAGAATTTGAGTTAGATAAATTTTTTAACACAAGATCATTTTCATGTATTAAATCATGGAAAATATGATGCTATTATAAGTATGAGTTGGTTAGAGAGAAATAATGCCTTCCAAGGTTGTGAAAACAAAAAAGTTTTCCTAAAATCTAACATGGGGACATGTTGCATTTTATAGGAGGAGAAAAGACCTCTTCACATTAAAACCATTTCAGCCATGCAAGTCAAGCGTAGCGCTAGAAAAAATTGCAAAATTTTTCATGCTATGCTTTTCCAAAAAGGTGATAAATTTAAGTTAGATATCATTATCAAATCTGTAGTACAAGAATTCAAACATGTTTTTCCTAAGAATTTAGATAGTCTACCCCCTAAGAGATTCGTATAACATGAAATTGATTTGGTCCCTAGGGCAGAACCTATTTCTAGAGCTCCCTATCATCAATCTATCCCTGAATTAACAGAATTAAAAATTCAATTAACATAATTACTCAAGGAAGGAAAAATTAGATCGAGTGTCTCTCCTTGGGTTGCACCCATCTGTGGGTCCCACCGGGTTTTCCAAAAATGTGTGCAAGTGTTTCTTACTCCTAAATATGCAAAACTAACCAAGAATGCAAGGTAAAGAACACAAGACCACCTCAATGATTAGCCTAAGTAAAGCACAAAAGAAAGATAAAAATGAGAGTGATTATACCTTTTTGTTGATCTCCTTGATTGGCCCTTGATTGAAATTTGCTTGTGTGCTTCTTCGATGGCAATATGATGGAAAATGGATGGAAGATGATTCAAATGAAAGATGAGGGTGGGTAGGTGATAAGTAAATAAAATGAGTGCAAGCTCTTGATTGCAAAAAATATGCTTAATGATGACTTGAATGGCTTAAGATCATAAATTTCTTACAATATGCATGAGGTCCCTTAATGTATGTAAGAGAAGGGTATTTATAGAGGAATTTGAATTCTCTAGAGGATTCAACGGTCAAGATTGAGCCACCATGGCCAAGATGAAGGGTTGTGGTGAGTTGAGGACTCACAAGCCCTCACATCTTGACATGTGGTAGATGAAGTGTCACAAGGACACATGAGGTGGAAGATGACATGTGATGGAGGTACTTGCAAGTACCTTTGCATGTGACTAATGTGACCTCTCAATGATCACATGGGGAAGAGGAAAGCCTTGGGAGAATAAAAGTGAATTTTAAATTTACAATGATTGGGATTATCCTAAGGATAAGACAAGGTGCTTATAATAGAAGGCTCCTAACCGATGTCACTGATGTGACCTCTCAATTATCACATGGGGAAGAGGAGATTCCTTGGAAGAATAAAAATGAATTTTAAATTCACATGATTGGGAATAGAAGGTTCTTGGCTTCATGTGACCTGATGTGACCTCTCAATGATCACATGGGGAAGAGGAGATTCCTTGGAGGAATAAAAGTGAATTTTAAATTCACATAGGGAAGACAAAATGGAATTAAAAAATCCTTGGGGAATGAGAGAGTTCACCAAAGGGGGCTTGATTAGACTGACTAATCACTTATTAGAAGACAGTTAGTGGCTAACAAAGATTAAGAGCCAACTTTCAAAAGTTGGAGGATGTGACACATCCTAATTAGGGATTAACCATGTGCACATCCCTAATGATGGGATTAGGAGATGGATTAGGATTAAGGAAAATGATGTGACATGTGAGGAATTAAATAAATGTCATATTTATTTAATTCATTTGATGAAAAGGAGACAAAGGGGGTAAGGTATTTAATCATTAACTAAATAACTTAGGGATTAAAGAGGGATTAAGGGTATTAATTAGATAATAGCAATATTACCTAATTAACGCGAATAAGAGGATGTTTAGACGAAAATGGATAAATTTGGACAAATGTAAGTGTCCAAATTTGGATGTCTACATTTTTCCCCTCTTTGATATGGTGTTAAGAAGTAGCATCATTTCAAAGAATGTTAAAACATAGAACTCGAAAGAAGATGGTTAGATTGGGAAAGATGTCGCAGTCATCAAAGGAGTGATTGGGAAGAAAGATGATGGGAGTGAAGATGAAGATTAGGGATTGAGGATTCCCCCTCGAGAGGACATGCGAGTTCAAGAGAACATGGGTGTTCTCTCAAAATGGATGAGATGATGCAAAGGTAGATGGGGAAGATCATGCAAAATGAGGGATGAGAGAGGATGATGATATGAAGAGATAAAGGCAAGCACAAATAGATTCTAGGACAAATATGATGTTGCCTCAATAAAGCTACAAGCTAGGATGGACTGATGGTCAATGGAGTGTTGTTGATAAGGGAAGGATACATCCCAAAACAACACAAGGATAGGGAAGGATACATCTTGTTGATGATGATGATGATAGTATTGTGGATGAGGAAAGGATACATCCCAAAACAACACAAAAGGATAGGGAAAGATACATTTTGATGATGACGATGATGATGATGATGGTCAAGGGTTGCAGCAAGGCTAGGAAGAAGACCAAGGGTGTGATTAGATGATTTGTGCTAGATTGAATGGATTAGGATTGGATGGAGATGGGAGATGGTTAAAATGAATGAAAAGGATGGAGGTAAAGATGCAATGGAATGGAATGAAATGTGATTTGCCATTTTTGGAGCACTAATTTTTGCTATAGCATAACACATCTGGTACCATGGTATGTAGAACCAAGGCAGATTAGTGTTGAATGCATACACAAACACAACAAACAAGAAAGTTATCCCAACACCCCAATGTCATGATGACTTTGGTTGGGCCAGGTATTGGGATAACCACAAGCATAGAAGTATGTCCCAACATAACACAAGACCTCAAGGGTCTTGGTGGGCACTACGTGGGTCAACAAAGAAGACAAAAACAAAAACAAAAAATACAAGATATGCCCCTATGTTAACCAGTCAAAACACACCATAATATGATAGATCATGGCGGCCTTGACAAGTGATGATAGGGAGCTCAAATGATAAACAAAATGTCAAAAGCATCAAAATATCACAATCAAATTTCAAACATCCTTTGCCATAGGATCGAGAGGATGGATGGGGTCGATGAGGTTTGTTAGGAAGGATACATCCTATTGAGACCAAAGATGGAGGATAGATTGGTTGATCGATATGACATGGGATATCTAAAACCAATTGGATCTCGTGAGACTCATGACCTTTGTTTGTAAGCACCAGCTAGGATAGGGACATACTTGATGGCATGAAAAGATAACAAGATGACAGGATGACAAGACACAAGAAATCAAAATGCTAAAGACCTAGGGGCTTGAGGGTTGATCAAACATCAGCCTTCCCTACATGAAAGTGCAAAGCCCTTGTAGTTCAAGAAAAGACCATGGATAAAAGAAGAAAGAGGATAATGGAAACCACGATGGAGGACACAAACCATAAAAATTCCTTAGGGGAGGACAAAATTATTTATCCTTGCCTACATGAAAGAGCAGCGGCAACATAGTTTGATACAAGGCCAAAGATAGATGATGGAAGATGACAGACAAAAGGCAAAACCTTGTGGGTGGATCAAATGATTGACCTTGCCTACATGAAAGCATAGGGGAAATGTAGTTTGACACAAGAGAAATGCTAGACAATGGATAGGGATGACGAGATGACCATGATAAAAGGATAAAAGGATAGAGGTTATATGATGAGCCAGGATAGGTCGTGTAGATAGGATGGTTGATATGTGTAGGATGTGGATTACGTGAAGCTCGAGGATGGGATATTTATCCAAATCATCAAAAGAGGAAGTGGGAGCAGGAAACGATGGGTAGAGTCATTTTTTTGTGATAGAATATGAGACAGATGTGAGGATTAGATCAAAGTGATGAGAGGGAGATATCAAGGCATTGGATTGCATGGGGGTAGCCTATAGCTAGATACCAATGACAAGGGATGATGAGATGGAAGGAAAATATAGATAAATGGATGGATTGATAAAGATGGGGAGATAGAAAGATTCTAGGATAGAGGGATAAGGATTTGGGAAGATGGATAGGAAGATAGGGATAGGGATATGGGTGGGATGTTTAGATAGAGGGATGGGTAGATAAGGATGAAAGGAAGAAAAAGGACTAGTGGATGATATAGGAAGATAAGGATTTGGTAGATGGAAGGGATTACTGGATGGATAAAGGGATGGGGAGATAAGGATGGGAAGGATGGAGAGATGGAAAGGATGATTTGGAGGGATGGATGGATGATGTCTCCAAGGACTCTATCAAAAATAAGGAGATTCCCCCACTCTATATGTGTCATGCATGATGAGGCAAGAGGGACAATAGGATGGGTGGATAAGGGAGTGAAATGGTTATAGATAGGAGATATGGGTAAGGAAGGGATATGGGTGTTGGCATGATGGATGTTTAATGAAGGTAGATGGATGTAGATAATAGGCAGGGATCATAAAAGTAGATGGGGAGGATAAGAAATATGATAGCGTATGGATGAGGGGAAAATATGCAAAGAGGTATCCAAAGAAATGTATATATGTGTGCCCCTATCTTTATCAAGATCACTAGGAAGATGGAGGGACTGGGATAAATGGGATATGATGGATAGGATGTGGAAGATAGGCAGATGTAGGAGATGGAGGAAAGGAATGTGTAAGTGGATGTTGCCCCCAATTGTGGAAGTAGACTAGATGAGGGATTTATGCATGATGCCTATTTTCTAGGTTTTCATCATGGTACTTATCCAAGGCACTTGTTTTCCAAGTTTTCACCATTGGACGAATTATTTTCTCTTTACTATTTTCTTTTTTCTTTGTGTTTTTCTCTTTTTTGATTTTTTTTTAAAAAAATTTGACCTTTTGGGAAATTTCGAAAGGAAATACGGATGGATATGGATAAATGGATTCATAAGATATGTCATAAAGTGGATGGACATAGGTTTCCAGCATCAAGTTCCATGTGAGGTAAAAAGAGCCCATGTGTAAAGTGACTATTGGATGGGGTGTTGGAAAGTGTATGGATGGAATGATGGAGTGTATATGTGATGGGGGAAGGTGTTCAGGACCCACATTGGTGCATGTGGTGGATGTGAAATGATAGGAGGGTGGATGGATGGAGAATGTGGTGATAATGGAGGCATTGGGATAGTGAATTTTGGGACATAAGGACCCAAAATAGATTTAGGAGATGGAGGATGCAAATGATTAGTTGTGGGATTAGAAACTTTGGATGTTGTTAGGGATTTTTCATTTGAAGGCATGGCATCATTTTTCTTTGGGATCCACGTGGTTTTGATTTTTGCTTGGGTGGGCCTTTGTGGCTTTTTGGATTGATTTGGATTTTGGATTTGTTTTTTCTTTTTATCAACATATCTTTTGAAGGGGACATGAGGAGCTTTAGATTCATGTGGATGTTTGGATGTAGGTATTTTTACTTTGGAATCCAAATTTCTTTTAGTAGCAATGGGATGGGTACAATGAGATGGATGATGTGTAGAGGATGTGGATAGAGTGATAGAGGTAGGCTTTGGACGATGATGTGTGGATGGGGGATGTGAGATAGGATGCATGGATGGGTGCCTTTGCTGATCCTGATTAGGAGTTATGAATTTAGGATTCTTATGTTGTGCACTAGGGATAGGTGGTGAATGGATGAAAGGATGAATAGGATGAGATAGAGGAGGTGAATTCGGGATATAAGGACCCAAAATGGACTGTGTATATGGAGGATGTGTGAAGTTTGGTGGAGGGACATAAGGACACAAAATGGATTTAGAGGATGAAGGAGGAAGATGTACGGTTGTTTTGAGGTAATTTGATGGAGGAAGGGGAATGGCGACAAATGATTTGGTGGAATGATGGGAAGTTCCTCTCATTCCTTTAGAAGAGGATCATTTAGAATGCATGGAGGTTGTACCAACATTTGTGGATTTTGATCCTTGGGAAATATATCAAAGACCTTGTGTGCCTAGATGTTCTTTGACCTGGATGGACTCCAAAGTACCTTTGCTCATGAAGGCCTAAACCTTTTCCTTGATAGTTCATGTTCTCAAGCATGTGATTTATGGTAGGATGCTTATTATTTTGGAAGCATGATGCGATTCCATTAGTAGGTGGAGAAGGAAGGATGGTGCATATGCTTTTTTCTTCTTCTACAAAAAGACCACCATGGATGAGTGTAATGTTACCGAGGTGATATAAAAAGGTGTGTTGGGACGGTAGGGCTAGTGGTGATGGAGGATCATGTGATGGAGATGAGGGGATAGCAACATCTTGATTTGGATTAGGTGGTATGATAGGATCTAGATTTATGGCAGTGGGTGATAAGGGCTCATGAGATGGGGTGATTTGAGCTTAAGTGCAAAGGGGATCAAGGGATGGAGCGGATGAGCTAGTGTGATCTTGAGATGGGATGGAAAGGGTGGCATGATCTCAATTGGGAGGAGGGGAGTCATGAGATGGGATGGATGGGGGACTATGATCTTGGGATGGAGTGGATGGGATGGTAGGATTTGGATTTGGAGGGGATATGCTAGTATGCTTTAGATTAAGCTCTTGGCATGACTCATCTTGTGTGGAGGAGTGTTGTGGGGACTCCTCAAGTGAGGGAGATGGAAGGATGGAGGACTCATGAAGGTCATGGGATTGGATTTTGGTGGGATGAGGGTTGGGAGGAGTGGATTGGATGTCTCCAATGGATTGGGTGGATCTAGCAATAGAAGATGGGGATTCAATGGATTTGATGGGTTTGACGGGCACAACTATTTGGATAGTGTTAGGAATGGTAATGGGAGTGATAGGTGTAGGATGGAGGATGGCCTCATCACTAGTGACCGTACATGATAGAGTGAGAGGGCATGGCTCCACGACATCAAGATGTGGATTTGGGGATGTCTTTTCGATCATGAGTCCTTGGACAACATCTAGAAGGAGATTTTTGGGCATTGTAGGTTTAGGTGGGGTGATGGGAATGTATGGAGGACATGTTGATGGTGAAAATGATACAAACAACATAAAACAAAATATTTGTACTCTATTTCTCCTGAAAAATAAAGATAACATATAGTAGCCTAACTCCCTAGGTCCTGGTAGTTGGTTCTCAACTGTCTGATGTCACTCAATTGGCCAATGCAACTGTAATATTCAAGGGGCCTTTGTTGGTGATAAGGAATACAAACAACAATAGATTCATCAATCTATGTTTAATGGGGGGGTTTAAATAAATAGAAAAAGATAGATCAAGGCGTAGATCAGTAAAATATGAACAAAATTCTCTAACATCTAGACATATATTCTTAACAACGAATTCTCCTTAACAGATCAAGAAAACCATAACATGATGCAATTCACAGAACAATCCATACCATTGCATACATTTACAATGCTTATTTTAACCATCACAATCATTCATCACAAATACTTTAAGATTTAAAAGAACAAACTCTTGATTCTTTTCCAATAACATAGATCAACAGACATGTAACAGTTCCATCCATAAACAATTTAATGAAATAATCTTTGAAATCTATTTTCTCCTATTCATTCACATCAAATAAGAAACATTTATGCACAGAAAACTCACTAGCATACAGACCGATTATGGTTCATTAACCTCATCCAAGAAACTCAATTCTAACATAACACTGTATAAAAGTGTATCTAAATTCCACTAAACTTAAAACAAGGTATCTTTACTTAAAGCTATATAATTTCTATCTGCTACATCAGGTGGCTAATTCTACTTTCATCAGCTAACCTTTACAATATGGATTTCAAAAATGCATATAGGCGTGCTAAGCAAAAATCCCTCTCAATCAAAATTGAGATCCACTCATCAAGGAATTGGAATCTCCTCAAAAACTTAGACTGGTTGATCTCTAGTTCCAACGCTGATTGCCTTATGAAATAGGAGAGGAAAAGGGGGGGGAGTCATGTTCCCAAAATACACCATCCTGATGCCAACTCATTCCTGTGTAGTTTGCTCCAAAATTTATTCATCATAACTGGTGAAGGCTTGTTGAAGAATATCTACATCTGGCCCATCAATCCAGTTGTCCTCAAATTTAATTCTCTTCAATTTTGCAAAGGAAAACCCCTTCATGTCTTTTAATTTAGTCAATTCTTTCCTCACAGCTTTCACTTCTTCCTTAACATCCATTAATCTATCTAATAATAGATCCTCTCCATCATCCTCTTTCTGTATAACCTCTTGAAACCTATTGTCCCATTTCTCTTTTAATTGATTAAGAGGCATTCCCTCCTTAACTGGTATATCCACATTAACTAGAATGGATACAATAGCTTGTAGTTCATCAAGTTTCTCATTCAAATCCTTACTAGCATCTTGAATTTCATTCCAATTCTTGTATATAAAATCAGATCTAAACCAGACTATGCTAGAGGCTTTTTCCAAGAAATTTTCATTGTCTTTGTCAAGGATCGATTGCTCAAGAAGAGTTGACTTTGGCAATTTATTTATATCCTTTATTTTCTAGACATACCCCCTATATTCCTCCTCCTGCTTTACCAAAGCTTCAGTGTGGTGACTCATTTCCTGTATCAATTCCAACGTTGTCTTATGAATCTCAAAACTACTTACTAACACCTCACCCACTTCCTGGTTAAGTTTATCTATCCACCTATCCATCATCCTAGACTTATTCTTCATTTGTACCAGATCATCAACTTCTCTTTTGTTGAGAAAAAATGGTGTTTCCAAGGCAGTAACTTGTTGTGACCTAGGAGTGGAAACATCCCTTAAGAAAGTATGCAGCTGATCCAACTGAGCCTTGAGCTCATCCTTTCTTTGTTTCTGTTTCATCATTCTGGACTTGGTGGATGAAGCTACAACATCAATCAAATTCATCTGTTGATTCCTTGTAGGCTTCCGTAAATTAACAGTGCCCAGTTGATTATCAGTGACCTACATGTCTCCCCTATCCTTATCCACTACTGGAATTGCACATTCTACAATAATCTCCCCTACCTCGGTGAGTCTTGTGGAATGAAGAATTTTGGCCTTCTTCTTGGGTCTCTCCTTTTCTATCTCCTTCATCATCTCTTCCTAGTTAAGAGGCTGTGGTGGAGCTATTTTTTTTCTTTTCAATATCAAGCTTCAACCTAGTAGGAGCACTAGGAGTGGTAGCCATTACTGTAGAGGAAGAGGCAGTAGTTGTAGAAGATAGTGGTTGCAATAAATTAACTTTAGGTTGAGAATCAACCTCCTGCATATTTTGTTGTCCTTTTTCTACATTCTCTTGTGCAAGTTTCTCAACCTCTTCCCTATCCTTCTTCTCCTATAACTTTTTATCGTCTTGCTCATTTTTCAATCGTTCTTCCTTCAACTTCTTCTCTTCAAGCAGTTTGTCTCCTTCTCTTTCCAAGTCCTTGAGCCTGTCCCATGCTTCCTTCTCCTTTTGTTGTTACTTAACAAGCTCTTCAGCATCCTTTTCTTTCTGCAAGTGTTCTCCTTCCTCTCTTTTCTTATAGGCCCATTCAATCAATTTAAACTTAGCCTCAAGGGCCTCCCTTTCTCTTCTTTGTTTGGCCTTCTCTTCTTCCAGCTCATGTATCTTTTGCACCATCTCCAATCTATCATTTTCCTCCTTTGCTTTGAGCTCATGCTCCTTTTCTTGCTACTGCTTGATCAATTCATCAGCTTTCCTCTTGGCCTCTAACTATTGTTGCTGGATTAATGCATCAGGTTGTGCTTTTGTATCCATTTCCTTTTGCTTTGCCAAAGTTTCAGCATGTGTCCTGGCATCTAATTCCTGTTGTTTTGCCAAAGCTTCAGCTTGTGCTTTGGCATTTGATGCTTTCTTAGCTTCTTCAAATAGTTCCCATTGATCCTCTATTGTCAAAACATGCTCGATTTCATCAAGAGGCATCTCCTCTAGTGTCTCCTTATCTGAAAAAGTACCCTTAGAGTCCGTTTCTACATCGTGAATTTCCATCTCAACTTCCTTTCCCTTTAAAGTCTCAGCTTCCATATGAAGGGTTCCCCTAGGCACTTCTCCACCTGGTTGTTCTGTAGGAGGGAGTTGAGTAGGCAACTCACCCATAACCAATGTTGAGGCCATAGGTCCTGTTGGGACTTCTTCTTGTGTGTCAAGCAAATCTTGAGTCGGAGCTTCAAGTTCAAATTCCTCTATGTCCGGAGGGAAGAATTCCAAGAGCTCCTTTGGAGGAATTTTCCTCTTCATTCTCATGTACCCTTGTGTGGCACTTGCACCTTTTCTTTTCTTGGAGGTTTGACCCCCAGGCTCCTTGGTTCTTAGTACGACCCATTGGAAATTTCTATCCAACACTGGTCTTGCTATTTGCTTAATATCAATTGTCTCCTCCACATCCCAATCTACAGGATCTAAATTCTTGGTACCTACATCCTCTACTTCATATAAGGGATCCAAAACTACACCATCATCTGATAGTGTTTTAGGAATGTCCACTTTAATCCCACATTCCACCATGAGTGGGATAGGAAATCTTTCATAGTTCCTCTTCCTCAAATCATATTCATCCTGAAGATCACTCCAGAAGTCCTCCAACAGATTGAAATGTCTATAAAAAATGGAAGCAAGCAAGGAATTCATCTTCTTCTTTAGATCAAGATGCTTCCTAGCAGTATATAGGCCCAATTTTAGATGCATTAATTCACTGTAAACAACCTTAGCTCCCACAAGGTGTGGGAAGTTGTATTCGCCCAACTGCATGGGGAACTTGTGACAATCGGTCTTATTCTTTATACCAAATTTAGCATTGACCCCCAAGGCTTGGTAAACAAACTCCATTAAGACCATCCTGTTATTGCAGCATCTAGGGAGTAAGTGAGGATGACCATCAAACCTAGCCAGCCTAAAATAAGTAAAATTGGGGTATTGGATAAACCAATATCCCCACTCTATAATGAATGCCATGGCCTCTTGGCTCAGTCTATACCCTACATCTCCATTGAGCTGGTTAATAATAACATACAGAAATGCATCATTAACTCTTCTATAATGTAGTTCAAAAATCTATAAGGATAGTTGGTCATAAGGGTTCCATACTTTATTTTTCCCCGTGCTTCTCCCAAAACTCCCACTCTATTTAACCCTAGAAAAATGCCTCTCCTTGTTGCTGCATAAATAACATAAGAGGTCATAAAGAAACTTTTGGTTTCTCTTACTCTAACCATTTGATTGTGTATACTTTCAGACACAATCATGGGCCAATCAAACTATTGCCTGCCATCCAAGATTGTTTGAATGAATGGAAGAATCCATTCCTGAAAGTGAAAAGCTTCTTTCTTTCCAAAGACTCTAGATAACATCATTATTATGTCCCCTACCTCTTTGTAAAACTCTGCCCTCTTAGGCTGATCTGGAAGCTTGATTAGAGACTTCTTCTCAGTCCTCATTCATTTCTTATTCAAATGAGCTTTGTTGGCTTCCTTATGGCTACTATATATTTTCAAAGCCTCCACCTCATTGAGTTGGCTAGGATTCCTTGGATTAGGGACATTGAACATAAACTGGAACATTTGGGGAGTCAAATCTATGATGACATTGCCTTGTGAATCCACACATTGTCTAGTAGCCAGATTATAAGCTCCAGTTGCTATCATTATCAGTTCAGGACATTGGATTGACAAGGGAAAAACAGTGATGTGAGCCAAGCCAGACTCAACTACCCTGTGGGTTCTCCCTATCACCTCCTCAACAAATATTTTGAAGTATAATTCCTCATAATGGAATGGACCCAAATTTGTATCAGTTATGTCTACCCAATCAAACTCCACCTTACTAGCAGTGACAACAAGACCCCGATGATTATACCTCAAGGTATAAGGGAGTTGTTCAAGTTTAACCTTTTTAGGCTTAGCTGCTAATTTTGAAGTTTCTACAGGTTGACACCTCTGAGAAGCCTCACCCGAGGCTCCGAACATTCTTTAGTTTCTGCAATAAAAACCCCATATTAGATCTACAAGAAGTATAAAAAAAACATGGTTAGAGATCTTACCCTTCATACACACTGGAGGTGGAACCAGGCAGGAGACATCCCTAAAGAGCCCTTTTAAAACACTGTCAGGGGCAGGACCGGAATGGGCATTGAGCTTTCAATAAACCATATGGTGGGATCTGAGCCGAAGTCGGCATGGTAATCAAAACCGGGATCAGAATGAATATTGATTTGGTACAATGAAGAAATTTCAAACTTATATCTTGGTCTACCTCCGGTTCTGACTATGTCGAACAACCCTTTGATAAAACATAACTCATCGACAGCGGGCCCAGAGATAGAGTCGAACATTTATTACAAACCATATTCCACGAAGGGAATCAATCCCATCTCCAACCCCGATTTAAATAACCATGACATCATTTTAGGAATTTCAACAGAATAATGAATGATGTCATAACTTAAGAAATGAAGTAACCCAACAAAATAGAGGGGCTTAAAAAAAATGACAACCCGAAACCATCCCGATATGACTGAGAGGAAAATACAGTAACTAGGGCATCTTTTTATAATTTAAACAAAGATACGCAAAAACCCTAGTTTATAAACCCTTCGACTAAAACAATTAGGGCACAAACTTAACCTACTCGAAACCAATCAAATCGATGCGTAGAAGAATCAGTAAGTAAAACCACAGATCAAAGAACCCTATAAACATAATGTAGCAAGTGATCCATACCCTCAAAAACCCAGGGCATCACGGTATGGGCATGAAGAAAACATGAAAATGACTGTGGAAAAACAAACAAACAAGAAAACGCCAAACATAAAAAATAAAAGACAAAACGAAAACAAGAAAAACAAAACAGAACAAAAGAGAAGACAGGCAAAAAAAACAACAAGGATTTGAAAGAAAACCAAGAGCTGTGAACTCATGTGAAGAAAAAGAGGAACAAAAAACAAAATGAAAAATAGAAACCCTACCTCCAAAATCAATCCGACAGCCTAGTCCCTTGATACGAATCCACGCAAAAATGTCTTAATTTTGATTGAATCACACTCCCAAATGCTCCATCACAACTCTGGTTCATTTTACTCTTTAAATAGTGATGGTAACATTGAGTTAACCTTAATTAAAGTTAAAAAAACTAGCTTCATACGTGTAAGGCACCTGTAATTAATGCCATAAATGCGAGAGATTGGAGCCAGAACCACGGAGGGAACAGGCACAAGACTATTGTGCGACTAAAGTAAATTCAAACAACAAAAGAAAGAAAGGTGGGACCGGAAACGGAATGAAAGTTGATCTAGAAACTTTGTCCAAGTTTCAAGTTTTGTTTCGGTTTCGATTTTGGTTCCACCAACAAAGAAGAAAAGGAAAGAAAGAACCAAAAGAAAAACACCAAGATCAAAACAAGAAAACCCATCACCGATCTCAAGTCCAAACAAACAAAACAAAGGTAGAGGCGGAGGCGGGATGGAAACAAGTTCGAGACTATATAAAAAGCCTCAAACTTAATATCCATTCTGGCTCCGGTTCTGGCAAAAACAAAACCCGAAAAGACCAATGAAAAGACAAACGGGGCCGGGATTGGAATGGAATCCTCAAAACAAGTTTCAAACTAGATTTTGTTTCGGTTCCGGTTCTGCCAGAACAAAAAGGAAAACAAAGCATTGGAAGAAAGAAAAATAACCAAGGACATAAAACAAAAAGGGGGGCCCATTTTGACCAAGGCAAAAGATGGGGTGGTTATGCAAGGCATAACAGGACTAGGATTAGGGATTAGTGGATTAGGATTAGATGAGTGGATGGGATTAGATGGGGGACTAAGAGGAGATGAAGGATTAGGATTAGAGATTGGTGGATTAGGATTAGATGGAGGACTAAGAGAAGATGAAAGATTGGGATGAGAGACTAGCAGATTAGGATTGGGTGGAGGACTATGAGGAGATGGAGGATGAGGATTAGATACTATTGGAGTAGGATTGGATGGGGATTATGGTAGGAAGGATTAAGATATAATTCAATGAAGGGGGAAGTCACATGGGAGGATGTGGATGCTGGATTAGGTTGGGGAGATTGGGATGGTTGATTATAGTAGGAATATTGAGATGGTGGATTATGATAGAAAGGTTTGGATGTTGGATTAGGATGGGAAGATTGAGGTGGTGGATTAGCATAGGAGGAAATGGATGGTGAATGAGCATAGGAGGACATGGACGGTGAATTGGCACAGGAGGACATGGATGGAGGATTAGGATAGGAGGACATGGATGGAAGATTAGGATAGGAAGGTTGAGATGGTGGATTAGGATAAGAGGACATGGGTGATGTATGCGCGTAGGAGGATATGGGTGGAGGATTAGGATAAGAAGATTGAGATGGTGGATTAGGATAAGAGGAATATTGGGATGGTGGATTATGATAGGAATGTGTGAGTGTTGGATTAGGATGGGAAGATTGGGATGTGGGATTAAGGTAGAGGTATTGTGATTGTTGATGATGATAAGGATAGGAGGATGTGGATGTTGGATAGGATAGAGGTTGAGAGGGAGGACATGATGAATATGTTGATGGTGAGGATTTTGGATATCCCTTGTCAAGGGTAGCATAAGGACTGTTATTAGATACAGATGAAGGCATGGTGGGATTGTTCAAACGAGTAGTTGGATTTTGGGGGGCGATTGGAAAAATCTTACTAGAAATGATAGCATCAATGGGATCTATATTACACTATTCATGATCAACAAGACTTTCATTATCATCATCAATGTAGTTAGGATTCCCCTTGACTACTATTATTGGTCATGCGAGAGGGGGATAAGGATTCATGATGGATATAAATTAGCAGGAAAGAACAGATGATGGATAGAGAAATAGGATGGATTGGAAGCTCAAATGGGGATTGGATGAAAGCTCATATTCAAGAGATAGGATTGGATGATATGATAGGATTGATTCTAAAGCAAGTTCAGTTGTTTTAACAAGAGGATGTAAGGTGTTGACAATCAGATTTTTGCCAGATTTGGTAGTTTTCAAAAATTGTCAAATTTTGCCATTTTAGGAAACTTCATAGGCATACCTTTGAGAGTCCAGTTTTTTCCCAAAAACTACCCAAAACTAAGGTAGGATGAATTTCCAACTAACATCCCAAATCTAAGACATGCATTTTGAGTTATTAACGAAAATGATTTTTTAAAAACTGAAAAAAAAATACTAAATTATGATTTTGAGGGTCAAGATGGAAGTTTGAGGCCCCAAAAATGTGTCCAAATAGGGTCCAACCAATTGTCAATCGAGAATCCACATGCCACCTCATAATGCAACCACCCGTAAAATTTCAACCTAATCAGACACCCAAGTCAAAAGTTATGGCCTCTGCAAGATTCTGCATAAAAATCAAAACCCTCAAAACGAAGTCTAAATGATTGGGATGGATGATTTGATGTTAGATATGGACTCTAATGATGTTCTAAGAAGCACCTATGTGGTTTGGTCGATGAAATGATGACTTTAGGAAAATGTTGATGGATGCTTGGAATGAGGAAATGACCACTCAGAATAGGCAAACAGATGCCCAAAACGAGGGGACGGAGGCTCGAAATAGTAGGATGAAGAATTGGATTGAACAGACAGGTGGTCAGGATGTGGATATTGAGAAATGACCTATTTTGGGTGTGGCTACCCCTGCTAGGGCCTGGTTTCCCCTCTGATGAAAAATGGTTGGTTTTGGTGCAGAGGGGCATGGGTGCCCAGGTGTGACTGCCCCTGCTAGGGCAAGGTCGCCCCTCTGGTTAGACAGAGGGCTAAAAATGATGGCATTGTTGAGGGGCGTGTTCGCCCATGTGTGGCCACCCCTGCTAGGGCAAGGTTGCCCCTTTGGTCAAATAGTGTGCTAAAAATGATGACATTGTTGTAAAGGGGCACGTGCACCCGGGTGTGGTCGCCCCTTTGGTTAGATAGAGGGCTATAAATGATGGCGTTGTTGTCAAGGGGTGCAGGTGCCCGGGCGTGGTTGCCCCTATTAGGGCATGGCCACCCCTACTAGGGAAAGTTCATCCCTCTGGCTAGATAAAGGGATAAAAATGATGACATTATTGCAGAGGGCCACATGTGCTCGCACGTGGCCACCCCTGCTAGGATGTGGTCACCCCTGCTAGGGCAACGTCGCCCCTTTGGTTAGACAAAGGGATAAAAATGATGGCATTGCTACCGAGGGTTGCATGTGCTTGGGCATGGTTGCCCCTACTAAGGCAAGGTTGCCCCTCTGGTCAAACAAAGAGCGAAAAATGATGGGGTTTCTGCAGAGGGGTGTGCACTCGGGCATGGTCACCCCTGCTAGGGCGTGGCCGCCCCTACTAGGGAAAGGTCGCCCCTCTGGTCAGACAAAGGGCTAAAACTGATCATGTTGTTGTTGAGGGGCATGGGTGCCTCGGCATGGCTGCCCGTGCTAGGGTGTGGTCACCCCTGCTAGGGCAAGGTCACCCCTCTAGTTAGACAAAGGGCTAAAAATGATGGCATTGTTGCAGAGGGGCACATGCGCCTGGGTGTGGCCGCCCTTGCTAGGGCATGGTCGCCCCTGTCAGGGCAAGGTCGCCCCTCTAGTAGGGCAAGGTCACCCAACTAGTTTTTGAACTTTTCCAAATCAAGAATGAGACCAAACAAGCCTAATGGATGGTGAAACACACTTTCTAAATGATGAAATAGGTTCCCTGAATGATGAACGGGTGCCCTAAACGATAAAACAAGTTTCGTGAATGGCAAAATGGGTTCCTAGAATGGGTGAACGGATGGTCGGAAAGGTGAAACGATGTTTGGAACGGGAAAACAAATATTTAGAATGGATAGATGGATGGTCATAATGGGTAAACAGATACCCCAGATGAGGGAACAACACTCGAAATGGGAAAACAGGTTGGTGGAATGGGTGAACGGCTTCCCAGAACAGGTGAATAGCTGGTTGAAAAGGGGAAATGATGCTCAAAATGGGAAAATGGATATCCAAAATGCATGGATGGATGGTCGGGATGGGTAAACGAGTACCCCAGATGAGGGAACAGCACTCAGAACGGGAAAATGGTTTGTCAGAACGGGTGAATGGCTTCCCAGAATGGGTGAACAGCTAGTCGAAAAGGGGAAATGATGCTCCAAACAGGAAAATGGATATCTGGAATGGATGGAAGGATGGTCGGAATAGGTAAACGGATACCCTAGATGAGGGAATAGGACTCGGAATGGGAAAACAGGTTCCCATAATGGGGTAACGGCTAGCGAACGAAAGCTGAAAATGGTTTTTTTCACTCATTTTTTTAGGTTAGGGCCACCCCTTTGAGGTTAAGGATGCCAAAGCCAAGGGAAAAATCACCCAAATCAAGAAGGATGAAGAACGAGGCCAAACAAACACCAAAACAAACCCGAACGGGGTCCCGGATGAAGGAGAAAAGGTTGTTTTCACCTATTTTTTCAAGTCAGGGCCGTCCCTTTGAGGGAAAGGATGTATTAGTCAAGGGAAAGGTCACTTAAATCAAAGAGGATGAAGAAAAAAGTGGAACATACACCAAAATGGACTCAAACGGGGAACGGGATGACAAAACAAATGAAGGGATTTGACTAAGCGAATCCAAATGGAGACTTGGAGGGAGGATAGGACCGACAATGGACAAATGGATATGCCTAAAGTGGTCAAAATGAGGGTAGAGGTGAAGAATGGGACAAAAAATGATCGAACGGACACTAAAACGGACCTGAATGGGGTCTTGGATGAAGCAAAAAAAAGTTGTTTCACCCTTGTTTGAGGGTGTGGCCACCCCTTCTAGGGCAAGGTCACCCCTCTAGTGAAAACATGGATCACAAATGACTGATTCTAGTGTAGAGGGGCATGGGTGCCTGGGCATGGTGGCCCCTACTAGGGTGTGGTCACCTCTGCTAGGGCAAGGTCACCCCTACCAACAAACCTAAACTTGACTTAGGTGAAAAATAGCTATGGAAAAGGATTGAAAACACTTCAAATAACAAGCAAAATGGCAAGACTGACTTGACTCGTAAGATATGCACTAGTTTTACACAGAAAAGACGGTTCAAGTAGCACAATCCTAAGATTAGTAAGAAGGGTATGGCAAAAATGATCCTCTAATTAGGATAGACAAGGTGATCTAGGGAGTCCTCAATATGCACTCGATACATGAGGCCCAAATCATGAACACCAGTCTGTCACAAGCATCAGTAAGGAACCCCAACAAGATACTCAAAGGCTCAAACCAACTCTTCATGTCTATCTAGGTATCACCCTAGCTTCGACGCTCCACCAATTACGATGCGATTGGATTGGGGTATAGCTTTTGCCTCCCCCCTTTATATACCCCACCAGTACACATGGTTAGGATCGTCCCTTGGGGTGATGAAATCACCAAGTAGGTCCCACTAAAAAGAAGATGTTAATCATTTTCAGCTACTCCCCAAGCTCATGCGAAGTGCAAGGAGAAATCTTGAACGATTTCCACCCCCTTGGGTAACACAAAGAACTAAGTAAGCTATGATTTATCTTCACCTAGGATCACCAAATGGTGCAAGGGGATTGGATACATCAGTAGCTTACTTTTCTGACAACGTACGCAAATTCTCTGACTCCCCCTACTTATTCTATGTGCCTAATTAGTGTAAAATAAATGAAAACAAAAAGCTAACTAAAGGTCTTGGTCCTCTCATCCTGCAAGAAACAAATTAGTAGTTTTTCCACCTTTCTTCATCAATCATAAATTTCTTACACAAATGTTAGTATAAAACCCTTCTATTTTGACTTGGTCGCCTTTGTTTGTGAAAATAGAGAGCTGAAACATTGTTTCTGCTACAGAGAGGCACATATGCAAAGGCGTGGCCGCCCCTGCTATGGCATGGCCACCTCTGCTGGGTGTGGTCACCCCTCTGGTGAAAACAGAGAACTTCTAGTGCTGGTTTTCTGTAGATAGGCATCCCTACAGAACCTGGTCGCCCCTCGGGCCAGACAGTGGGCTAAAATGATGATGTTACCATTGAGGGGCATGTATGTCTAGGTGTGGCCACCCTTGCTAGGGCATGGCTACCTCTACTAGGGCGTGGTCACCTTTTTGAGTCACCCAAACCTACAAAAATATAAACAAAAAGCTAAAAATGTTGATTTTACTGCATAAGGGCGCGCGTGCCCGGGCGTGGTCACCTCTACTAGGGTGTGGCCACCCTTCTGAGTTACCTGAACCTTCAAAAGTGCAAACAGCAACAAACTTTAAAATAAAATGACTCGTTTGTGGGTCCCACTAGGCGTTCCAGAAATGTGTGCAGGTGTTTCTTACTCCTAAATATGCAAAACTAACCAATAATGCAAGGTAAATAACACAAGACCACCTTAATGATTAGCCTAAGTAAAGCACAAAAGAAAGATAAAAATGAGAGTGATTATACCTTTGTGCTGATCTCCTTGGTTGGCCCTTGACTGAAATTTGGTTGTGTGCTTCTTTCAATGGCAATATGATGGAAAATGGATGGAAGATGATTCAAATGCAAGATGAGGGTGGGTAGGTGATAAGTAAATAAAATGGGTGCAAGCTCTTGAATGCAAAAAAATATGCTTAATGATGGCTTGAATGGGTTAAGATCATAAATTTCTTACAATATGCATAATGCCCCTTAATGTATGTAAGAGGGGGGTATTTATAGAGGAATTTGAATTCTCTAGAGGATTCAATGGTCATGATTGAGCCACCATGGACAAGATGAAGGGTTGTGGTGAGTTGAAGACTCACAAGCCCTCACATTTTGACATGTGGCAGATGAAGTGTCACAAGGACACATGAGGTGGAAGATGACATGTGATGGAGGTACTTGCAAGTACTTTGGCATGTGACTGATGTGACCTCTCAATGATCACATGGGGAAGAGGAAAGCCTTGGGAGAATAAAAGTGAATTTTAAATTCACAATGATTGGGAGTATCCTAAGGATAAGACAAGGTTCCCAAAAGGGTAATCTGAGAAGTACCTTGGATAAGACAAGGTGCTAATAATAGAAGGTTCCTAACCCATGTGACTGATGTGACCTCTCAATGATCACATGGGAAAGAGGAGATTCCTTGGAAGAATAAAAGTGAATTTTAAATTCACATGATTGGGAATAGAAGGTTCTTGGCTTCATGTGACCTGATGTGACCTCTCAACGATCACATGGGGAAGAGGAGATTCCTTGGAGGAATAAAAGTGAATTTTAAATTCACGTGGGGAAGACAAAATGGAATTAAAAATTTCTTGGGGAATGAGAGAGTTGACCAAAGGGGGCTTGATTAGACTGACTAATCACTGATTAGAAGACAATTAGTGGCTAACGAAGATTAAGAGCCAACTTGCCAAAGTTGGAGGATGTGACACATCCTAATCAGGGATTAGCCATGTGTACATCCCTAATAATGTGATTATGAGATGGATTAGGATTAAGGAAAATGATGTGATATGTGAGGAATTAATTAAATGTCATATTTATTTAATTCATTTGATGAAAAGGAGAGTAAGGGGGTAAGGTATTTAATCATTAACTAAATACCTTAGGGATTAAAGAGGGATTAAGGTTATTAATTAGATAATAGCAATATTACCTAATTAACGCGAATAAGAGGATGTTTAGACGAAAAGGGATAAATTTGGACAAATGTAAGTGTCCAAATTTGGATGTATATAGTATGAAACAAAGAATATGGATGGAACTCTTAACTAAATATGATTTCACCATCTAGTATGTTCCTAGGAAAGAAAATGTAGTGGTTGACGCTTTAAGTCAGAAATGACTATGTGCTAATGCCTTGACTCTAGAAAGAAGCCAATTTGAGCAAGATATAAAATCCAAGTTACCTAGCAATGTCTATTTTCATGAAATTTACAAAGGCCTCCAAAATCAACCTTCTAATGTCCATTTGAAATATTGACTAGAACACTATTTGATAAGTAGCAGTGGTATCCTTTACTACGAAGGAAGATTATGTATTCCTAATATACCTAACCTTAAGTCATAAATATTGAAGGATTCTCATGATATACCCATAGCAGGACATCTTGGATTTTAGAAAACCTACCTTTCAATCAAGAGAAATTACTTTTGGCCTCAAATGAAGACTCAGATTTGTACCTATGTCCAACAATGTTTAACTTATCAAAAGGTAAAAGTGGAATAATGTAAGTCCCCCTATCTCTTACAACGTTTACCTATCCCAAGTTGGAAATGGGATTCAATTAGCATGGACTTTATCATGGGGTTGCCTCATACCCGTAAAGGTCATGATTCTATTTTTGTAGTGGTAGATAGATTAACAAAATGGCACATTTTATACCTATCAAAATAAAATCCTCTGCTTTTGATATTTCCCACATTTTTTGCTAAAGAGATTGTTAGGTTATATGGTATTCCAAAGAGTATTATTTCAGATCGAGATCCTAGGTTTACCTCTTCCTTTTGGAAATCTCTTTTTACATAGTTAGGTACTCAATTGAATTTTAGTACCACCTATCATCCTGAGTATGATGGCCAAACATAATGAGTTAACATAATCTTAGAGGATATGTTACGAATGTATATCATGGATAAACCTGATTCATGGGGAAATTATTTACACTTAGTAGAGTTTGCATACAATCAAGGATATCATTCAACCATTAAGATGTCACCTTTTGAAGATGTTTATGGTCAAAATTGTAATACCCCCTTTTCATGGTTTGATCTTGTCCATAAGGTTTGGTATAATAATGAAAAAATTTAGAGATGGAAGCCATTATTAATAAAGCCAAATGAAATATGAAGGATTCCCAAGATAGGTATAAAATTTGGGTTGATTCTAAGAGGTCTATCCGAGATTTTTAGGTTGGTGAACATGTTTTTTCTACAAATAAAAACCAAAAGGAGTTCCTTGAAACTTGGTAAATATTCTAAAATAGCTCCTTTTTTTGTGGGCCTTTTGAAATATTAGAGAAGGTAGGTAATGTTTCTTATATACTTTCCCTACCTCCTCAATTACAAATCCATGATGTATTCCATGTGAGCTTACTTAAGAAATATGTATATAATGTGGATCATGTTATTGATTGGAAAAGTATTTTTATTGAACCTTCTTGTGAATTTAAAATTGAACCACAAAAAATAATTGAAAAAAAGATCCAAGACATTAAGAAATAGAGTTATAGATGAAGTAAAAGTTAAATGGAGTCATTGTGATATTGATAGTGCTACTTGGGAAAAGGTTGATTTTACTAAAGATCAATATCCTTATTTGTTTAACTAAAATATTGTTATATGTGTATGCTATGATGCAGAGACTCCTCATGCTACTGAGGGTAGTAACTAATTAATAGGGCGAGAATTGTTACAGTATTGTTTCCCCGTGAAAGAAATGTAGAGTAAAAATATAATATATCTTCAAAAAAAACCAATTCCAATAAAGTAATCAAGTGTTTATCTTATGGGATGATTATTAAAAAAATATAATGTAATTATTATTTTAAAGGGAGGTGTCAGTTGGAACCACCCTTTGGATTGTTTAAAACCCATGAATAAGAAGATTATTGTGCAAGTGGGAGAACATAGAAGGAATTGTTGGAAATTTTGCTAAGAGTGACATTTTGGGTTAGCAAGTTATGGTCATTAGAGAAGGGGGCACACAGAGTGTGTCCAACTTGGGGTACAGAGTGCACCCGAGATTGTCCTAGCCAAGGCTATTGTGCATGTTGAGTGCTTGTACTCTGAAGCATGTTGTAAAGATGCTTGAGAAGCATCTAGTTTGGTTCTAGATAAGAACCTATTCCTCCTAGACTTCTCATAGACGGAAGATACTGAATCCAAAATCCACTCTAGACAAGCGATTGGACTATCTACACATTTCAAAAAATATTAGTATTTATTAATGCATGATTAAATTATTTGAGAAATAAAATTGTTTAAATATTTTTGTATTTGTTGTGCAATAAAGTGAAATTAATGATTATTCTCTGCAATGTAATTGAATGCAATTGACGATTAATTCATTATATTAAATTTAATTCCAACTATTGAATCAAGCATTAAATATTATATTAAAATTTTATGCATATAAGTTTTGGGAATTAATCTGTAAAATCATTTAATTGCTACATTTTAAATTTGGGAATTAGTCAGGTTACATTGATAGCGGTTGTGTTGCCTCCTGATCTCTTGTTGGTGATACTCCTATGAGAAGCTTTCTCTACAGGGTAAGTAGCAAAAAAATGGGGGGCCAAAAAGGGGGCTTAAGTGGCCACTTTTTCTTTGAAATCGGGAAATATTGACCTTGGATGTGAAATTAAGGATAGTTACACTCAAAATTTTGAGATGCAACAAAAACAAGGATCGTAGTGCTCCAAGTCTACTTTCTAAACTACTAATTTATTTTGAAAATGGTTTGAGATTAAGGGGTTCAAAAGAGGGACGTACAAAAATTGGTGTTTTTTTTGTCTGAAAAATAGAACATAGCAACTTTTTACATCCCTAGCATGGTGAACTTTTTTTAGTATTTTTAAAATCGCTTCAGTGAGAAATTAGCTGATAGTATTTAGTTGATGCACTATTTTTCTGATAATTTTTTAATGAATATTTAATTTTTTACTAATTTTCTAAGTGGAAACTTCCTGAAAAATAGAATTTTGACCATGCTACCCCTAAAAAATTTGGAATCTAATTGAATTTTTTTTTAAGTTTTAGAATGGAGTCTAGTTTCTAAAATGTAATTTATTTTAAATTTCAATGAACAATTAATTTTATAACGAAAAAAACACCAAACACTAATTTTTTTCCAAAAAAGAGACACAAACAAAATAAATTATAGAAGAAAGGCTTAACATTGTCAAAAAGTGAAAAAAAAATCATCGTTGAATAGCTAAGAGAGAACCTAACATTACCCAAGTGTTAGATTTGTTTGACATTGAAACACGTGCAATCCTGATGGTGAGCACAAACCCAATTATGTGAAATACTGTAGAATTTGCAAAAACACGTCTCTAGTCATTGGGAAGACCCTCCAAGCCTTTGGGTTGGTATTCCAAAGAAAATACCAAGCCTGAGGCTTGGGGATTCCCAAAGCAAGATATAATGTGAGCACATTATAACACGCTCACGTTATATCTTAGTTTTGACATATCTTTTTGTGTTTGTGTGGGACATGTCTAGCAAGACATAACGCGAGCACAGTATAACGCACTCGTGTTATGTCTTGTTTTATGTTAAATGATACTCTATCAAATGTATATTTATGTATTTTTATTTTTGTATGTACATGTATGCTTGTATGTCATGTATGTATGTATGTATGTATATATGCATGGTTGTATGTATGTATGTATGCATGCATGTATGTATGTATGTATGTATCAATGCATGTATGTATGTATGCCTATATGTATGTAATATTGTATCTACATATGTACATGTATGCTTGTATGTATGTAGGATCGTATGTGCATATGTATTATGATTGTATGTATGCAAGTATGTATGTATTTATGTATGTCTTTAGAGGGATGGAGAATTTTAAGAGAGGGAGAGAGGGAGGGAGAGGGGGTGGAAGGGAGAGTCCAAGAGAGATGGAGTGGGAAAAAAGGGGTTGGAGTGAGAGGGACTTAGCTAGGTAGGGTGGGAGTTATAGAGGGAGAGAGGGAAAGAGATAGGGGGTGGGAGAGAGATAATTGAGAGAGAGGTCATGGAGAGAGAGGTAGAGAAAGAGAGAGTTATGTAGGTAGGGTACCAAAGGGAGATACTTGAGAGTGTGAGGGTGGTGAGAGGGAGAGACTTGAGAGATAGGGAGTGGGAGAGAGAGGGAGTGTGAGAGTGAGAGACCTGAGAGGGGGAGAGGGTGTGGGAGGGAGTGACCTAAGAGAGGGAGAGATAGAGGGTGTGGAGTGAGAGGTACTTATCTAGGTAGGGTGGGATGGATATAGAGAGAGAGGGGGGAGAGAGAGTTACCTAGGTAGGGTGCTAGAGGGAGATACTTGGGAGAGAGCATAGGTGGGAGGGAGAGACCTGAGAGAGAGGGAGAGAGAGGGAGTGGGAGAGAGAGGGAGTGATGGAGATGTAGTGGGAGAAAGATAGAGAGAGAGATATAGAGGGAGTGAGTGAGAGAGTGTGGTAGTGATTGATTGAGCGAGAGGTACGTAGAAAGAGGGAGAGGGTAGATAGAGAAAATTAGAGAGGGTAGGAGAGAGGTAGGGAGGGAGAGGTGAGATGTATAGATAGAGAGAAAGTGATAGGGGTTGAGGGTATAGGGTTGAAATATTAGGGTGGAGGACCTATAGGGTTTATGGTTTAGGATATTAGGATTTAAGGGTTGAGGGTTGAGGGATTATGTTTGAGGGTAGAGGATGTTGGGTAGAGGGTAGAGGGTAGAAGGTTTAAGGGTTTAGGGTTAAATGGTTAAGGGTTGATGGTTTAGGGTTGAGGGTAGAGGGTTTAGGGTATAGGTTTGAGGGTATATGGTTGAAGGATTAGGTTGAGGGTCCAATGTAAAGGGTAGAGGGTATAGGATTTGAGGGTTTAGGGTTTAAGGGTTGAGGGTTGAGGGATTAAGGGTTGAGGGTTGAGAATTGAGGCTTGAGGGTTTAATGTATAGGGTATATGGTAGAGGGTAGAGGGTTTAAGGGTTGAGAGTTTGTTGTGCAGTCTTTGCACACATGCCCCACTAAGGTAGGGACCCTCCTTTCCCTACCCCTCTTTTGTGCTTATCTTTGAAAATCTTGTGGGTTTTGTTCTTTGGTGCTTGCTTTGGGTTTGGGTTCCATTTTGGTTGAGTTCTTGGTGGCCTTGGTGTCTTACGGATTTCCTTTTGGGTTTGGTTTTCTTTTCCTTTTGTTTTCCCCCTATGTTGTCTTTTTTTGGGTCATAAGGGTTGTGGTTTTCTCCCTTAGCTTTCCCTTGTTTCTTTTTCCCCTTGTTTTCTTCTGTTTTGCTGGAGGCGGAGCCGGGATGGAATTTGATTCTAAACTTTTTGCAAGTTCTGAGTCCGGTTTTGATTTCGGCGTGTTGCCCGCTTTCGGTCTAAGGGTTGGTTCCCTTAGTCTTTTCTTTTGCTTCACTTCCTTCGTTGTTTCTTTTGTTCCATCGGGATTGGAGCCGGGATGGAATCAAATTTTGAACTTTTCCAAAGTTCAAATTCCAGTTTCCTTTCCCTCTCCAGCTCTGGATCCCGGGCTTTTGTCTTTGTCGTTGCTTTGCCCTTGTGCTCCTGTTGTTGGCTTTGCTTTCCTTTTGTTGGTTCTCGGTGGAGTCAGGTGTGAAATGAATCATGGCTGGGAACTTTTCCAAAGTTCCCAGTCCTAATCCAGTTCTGGTCCCGGTTCTGCCCCGCTGGTTTGGATCTTTCTTCGCCAGTGTCATTTTTGGGCCATTCAGCTCTGGTTTCCCTGTGTGTGCTTCATCTTCTCCATTTGCATTTTCCAAAATCGAGCATGGAATGGATCATGACAGGGAAATTTTCCAAAGTTCCCAGTCCTGATCCCGTTCTGGTTCCCACTCTGGTTCCACCTGGCTTCTTGTGGGTTCCCATTTTCGTTCCCACTCCACTTTCATCGGGGTGTGTTTTGTTCCCACCTGTCTTGGCCCTTCACCCGTGTTTTGTTTCACCTTTGGTTCCACCTATCTCCTTTTGGGTTTCTGTTCCCATTTCTAATCTACCCCCATCGGGTGGGTTTTGGCATTGTTTTGCCTATTCCCCTCTCCTTTCCACCTCTTCCTACGCCTGTTTCTGGCTCCGCTCCCGCCTAGACTTCTGCTTGGTTCTCTGACCCTCTTTGCCTTGCCTAGATTTTGATGGTGTATTGGGTATTGATGATGTTTCATTTATGTGCAAGTTGGATCAATGATGAACATTGTTGGGATTCGCAGGTGTGTACGTTGTGGATCTGGGCGCGATTTGTGGTTGCGGTAGCGTGGCTCGTTCCTGCACGTAGGGTCATTGCAGTTGGTGGCCATTAATGGTTGGTTAGTGGGACGTGATGGGCTCCTCGTGGTTGGCATTGATCTGGATCGTTCATTCACATCTTTAACCCGATCGATGGCTGGCATTCATTTTGGCTTTCATGCGCATTTCCATTCCTCTGTTCTCCCAGGTGTTCATTCATGGCAGGTGTGGCTTGAGGATCTTCCCCTTGGTTGTGTGCGACCCTGTATTGATCTGATGGAATCCTTTGTTGCATTTATTGTTGGGCGGCAGGTTACTATTGTTTCTCGAGTTGATCTAGTTGGTGGCCATGAATTTTGTAACCCTAGCTTTGTTCTCACGTGGGCAACTTTCTATTTATTTGGCACTCTACTTCTTTTGTTGGTTAGATCCAGCTAGGTTGGAAGATATAGAGATTAGAGGACTAAATCGGTAAAGACTTGTAATCATCCATAGGTTAGCGGTAGGATAGCATGTTAGCAAATTAGAAGAAGCTTTCACATTTCAGGCATATGTCGTAATAGACTAGGAATGTTGTAAACATGATGATTTAATAAAAGGAGCGAACATTGTGTTATGACTGGTGTCTCCTTTACATTAAATAATCTTGCATTTTTCTAGTCTCATCTTTCAAAATGCTTGAAAATGTTTGAATATAGTTTAGATTCAATTTTGTAATGCTTATGACCTGATATCTAAAGTGTTGTAGCGATTCCTGGTTCATATCTTGGGCAACTTCTTGATTATGGGAATGTTATGCAAGGTCAACCTGTACCCTCATTCACATGCTTAGTTCAACTACATTTATTCATTCAGCCTCATTGAATGAATACTTTCAGCCTGAAAATCTCTAAAACCTCATAAGATTGCATTGTTTTCTACAAGATTGCAGGTATAGCCTGGGTCGACCAGAAATTAGTTTCAAGGGATTGGTCCATTTCAGGTTTTCTATCATTTGCATGATTAACATTAGAGGTAGTGTTAGTAACTCAAACTTCTTTAGCCCTTATCTTTTGTTGTTTCTTTATTAAATGATTATGAATCAAAGTTAAAGCATCACTATGTTTAAAAAAATTTGATGAGTTTAGAAGCTTCCAGCATTCATGCGTAAGGACCCTTGTGATTACCAGCATCTTCACATTTTATCACTGAGTTTGTTCTACTGCATTTTCATGACCTGACACTCGAGAGACCTTGGGGTTATCTCTTTTTTCATAGAGATCAACCTTTCAAGAGAGATAGGATAACTTTTATTCTATCTGAGTTGTTGTCATGTAGAAACACCAAACAACAGGATTGGCACTAGAAGGAGGGCATCAAGGAAGCTGGAGTGTTTTCTAAATGCCATCTCTCCTAAGAGACTCAGAAGGAGAACCAGATCCATAACAAGAGAAGTAGAAGAGTTTCAAGAATTGCCACCTCCAACCAGGGCAAGAAGGACCAAAAGGAGGGAGGAATCATCATCTGATCCAACATTCTCGTCATCTTCACCACCACCCACTCCATCTTCATCTGATTTTGAGGCTGGCTCCATTCCACAACACCAACCAGTCATCCATTTTCCATTACCACCCCCACCAATGGCTTTCTTGGAAAACAACCCATCAGCCTTGGCGTTCAACAACTACAATGTCATGCCCAAGAACCCCGAGCACTTCTGCTCCAAGTTTCATACGAATGACCCAAATAGGACAACAGAGGAACACATTAGAATATTTCAAACTTGTATGAGAGACAGAGGGATTAACCATGAGGATATCACATGCAGACTCTTTCCCTATTCGTTAGGAGAGGAAGCCTTTTATTGGTACAACCACTTACCTGCTACTTCCATTCATGATTGGGTTGAGCTTGAGGCTACATTCTTGCTAAAATTCAAGATTCCCATTAGTGCCAATGAGCTATATATATATTTTACTGGGGTAAAGAGAGAAATCAACGAGCCTATAGGATCATTCAACAATAGGTTCCATCGAGCGTATACCAGGCTCCAAGCACCTTATGCTGGAAATGAGGCCACTACCCTAGATGTTTATTTTGAATCCCTTGATAGTCTCACCTCTACCTTTCTCAAGTGAAGGACTAATCCACCAACTACCTTGTTCACCACATACATAGAGGCTTATAAGGTCAGCACCAACTTGAGACAACACTTGCCAGGACTCTTTCCATCACTAGGACCAGTTGCTCACCCAAGTCAAGTCCTATCTCTCAACCAGGTTCTGACCAATCACATGCCTATCATGAATCTCATTTCGTAGTTGCCCCTGGTTCCTCACCTGGGTCATCCAATAAACCAAGTTTAGCCAATGCTTGGTTATCCCCAGCAGACTGTTAACCATCCCCTCTATTCATAGCCATGAGCTAATTTCCCCACATATTTGCAGAACTCAAAAGTTTTGAATCAATCTACTAGTTCTGGAGGAGTGTCAAGGTATTCCCCAAACACTGTGAATCTGGTCCCTTATAGCAATCCTGATAAAGAAAGGTTGGATGAACTGGCAGAGCAAGTGAAGAAGTTGAACATGGAGGTAACTCATCTAAGGAACTAGAACAATCAACTCCAACCAAATCAGAAGAGCATGCAATCGAATTATAATAGAGGGTAGCACTATGATAGAAATCAGAATTTTGAAAGAGGACAAGGTTCTGGCCAGAACTTCAATAGAAACCAACAAGGTGGGCAAGGATTTGAAAGAAGATAGTCACCTAGGAAAAATAGGCCATGGAATATTGGGCCTAACAATGGGGGAGTTCCCACTCCACTGGAATCAGCCTTCTAGTCAAGAAAAATCTCTAGGTGGTGTATACTTGGGAGAGGTTTCCTTGTCTGGATGGTGTAGACTCCACAAGACAAGTCAACACTCGGAATTAAACTATCCTGAGTTTAAAATAGTTGCTTCTATTTGCCAATATGAAGTCGAAAACAACTCCACCGGCCAAGAATTAGTGCCATTGAACCCCTATGATTCCCCAGTTTTAGTGTTAAATCATGCTCCTTCCCCTAAGGATAATGACAATGAACCAGAGGAGGAATCAAGCAGCCAGGGCGGAGAGACTGAGCAAGTACTCAATGAAGATGAAAATCTCAGCTATTTGATGAAGAAACTGAGAATGACAATGGCCCATTGGATGAGGAGGCTGATGTTGAAGAGGTGCAAATGTTTCAGCAACCTGTCAGAAAGTATGATTTAAGAGTTAAGCCCCACAAGAATCCGCAAGCTGGGGGACCATTCACTACGTCTTCCCCTCCACACAATTTCACTACTCCACTAGATCCACATGCCAATAAAAATCCATCCTACCCTTAAATGCCTACACAATACCTAACAAAGGAGGGACAACCGGATGTCTCCAAGGGAGGCATTGTTGATGCAACGAAGGAGAGGAAGGTTGGCCACTCCAAGGAGCTTCACATTGACCTAAATGCAGAATATCTGGGAGAATATGTTACCAAGGAACTCAAAAGGGTAAAGGTGAGTCTTTCTGCTTTCGAATTATTAAGAGTTCATGAAATCATAAATGTGGTCCTTGGGTCCTTTAATCCAAGTGTAGCAATCCTAGGAGTAGCTACTAATGAAGCAGTTGCAAGATCCCTTGTTTTACAAGTACCCAAAGGTCCTAGTCCTTCACAACCCAAGGATAGGGGTAGAGAAAAGGATAGGAGTCAGGTCGCCCAAGCTGGCTCACCATTGAGTTTATTCCAGGGCAAGATGGAAACCCCTCCTTTCCTAATTTCCATTTGTATATTTGGTAAAAATCTGCACAATTGCCTGTTGGATTTGGGGGCATCCACAAATGTTATGCCATTTGTTGTTTGTAGGGCTCTTGGTATTACCCCTGCTGTTTCTCAAAAGAAATTCACTCAATTAGACAAAACAGAGGTGAACATTGTAGGAGAACTAAATATGATTCCCATGCAAGTTGCCTTAGACCCTAGAGTGCAACAAGTGCTCAATATTCAGGTGGCTAGCATCCCTAACACCTATGGTCTGATCTTGGGTAGAGATTTTACGAAGGCACTTAATGGGTACAAATCCACAAATCACTCCCATATGTGAAAGGAGTTCCAAATCCGATAAGAATTGAGAGGGAACCAAGAATGAAGTATGTCATTACTGAATATCAGAATACTTCAAATGAGGTGTTGGTGACCAAAGTCAGTATGGGAAACTATGTCCTAGCCTCCCCTGCTTTGGACAAAGAGGAAGTCCTGATGCTGCAAAGCTCTTTTGGTGAATCCACACTCGAAGCCTTGGGCCCCGAAGTAATGCTTGACCAAACAATAGGATTGGTGATAGGAGAGGAACTTGAGGACTAGGAAGAGAAGCAACTTGGCCTGCTCAATAACTTCCAAGAATTTATCCAAAAATTTGTGGAAGACCAGGTTCAGCTGGGTAGACACATGCACTTTGAATAATTGCTTCTTCCTAATTGGTGATGAGTGCACAATGCTCCTCATTCAGAATTAGAGTGTTGCTTGTGTCAAACTACAGTAGAACAAATACAAAGACACATCAACATGAACCCCATTGTTGGGTCAGGCATAAAGGTCATTCAAATTAATCAAGAGGGAAAGAATCCAAAACCGCCTAAAGAACCTTCAAGCATCAATAAGGACCAAGGTATCTCAAGAAAAGCAGGGGCTAATGATTGTTGGGTATTGAGGTTTGACAGGTCCAAATCCAAGCAAGGTGTTGGGGAAGGACTTGAAATGATCAGTCCTAAGGGTAAGACCTACTTTGCTGCTCATAGACTCCAATTCCAATGCACCAACAATGTAGTGGAGTATGAAGCTCTAGTTCATGGGCTGCTAATGGCACATAAAAAGAAATTCAAAATTCTGCAAGTATTCGGAGACTCTGAGCTTGTGGTCAGGAAAGTAAGAAAACAATACTCATGTCATGATCAAAGGATGACCAACTACATGCATAGAATTTGGGACCTTATTGAGGGATTTGATGCCTTCAACATTCAACTGATTCCTCAGAGTAAGAATTAGACTGTCGATTCTTTGGCACAAGCAGCAAGTACATTGCAGCCATTATCACTTTTGGGCCTAAAGAAGTTCATTGTGGAACTTGTTCCAACACCCTCGGTTCCTGACAATGTCACCAACTTTCAAGTATTTGAAGATGATAAGCATATTCTTGATTTTATTACTAACTATGATGTATTTTCTTCCCAAGTAATTGATGAGGTCGAGCCCCAGGAGGTTGAAATTGACTTGGAAGGAGTCCTCAATTTGAAGACTAATACTATCCCAAGAGGCATGGTGCAATTAGAAAGGATCTTTGATTTTGATAGGATTAAAGATCAAAAGCAAAAAATGAAAAAGGAGTCCCTCAACCATCAATGTGAAACATACAACATAGGGACCCAAGGTAATGTCAAAAATGTCCTTATTGGTAAGGTGTGCACTCTGGAGGAAAGGAAAGGAATTATCGATGCCTTACACACATATGAGGATGTGATAGCCTTGAGCTATGATGACTTGAGGACATATGACACTTCGTTCATTACACACACCAGTCCCCTCAAGTCTAGTGTCAAGCCATTCAGGCAAAGACAAGGACCAATTAATGCTTTGTTGAATCCCATTATTCAAAAGGAAGTGCAGTAGCTACTGTCAACACGAATCATATTCCTAGTAAGACATTTGACATGGGTCGCTAACTTAGTTTCGGTCAGGAAGAAGAATGGGGAAATTAGACTATGTGTCGATTTCAAGAACCTGAACAGAGCATCAGAAAAGGATAATTATCTAGTCCCTTCACTGGATGGGGTGCTTCAAGTTGTCAATGGATCCCAGATGATGTCCTTCTTGGATGGATACTCTGGATACAATCAGGTCATGGTTCAATATGAGGACAGGCACAAAACTGCCTTTACTACAAAATGGGGAACCTTTGCTTACCGAAGGATGCCCTTTGGATTAATCAATGTTGGGGCTACGTTCTAGAGAGAAATGGATATTTCCTTCAAGGACATCATTGGAAAGTGCATAATCATCTACATGGATGATTTGATAGTCTTTTCCAAGAAGAGAAGTGATCATGTTGTAGATTTATGCAAAGTATTCCACAAATGCAGAGAGTTTGATATTCCACTTAATCCAAAGAAGTGCATTTTTGGAGTCACTAAAGGAAAGTTATTAGGACACTTTATTTTGGAACAAGGTATTGCCATTGATCCTGAGCGAGTGGAGTAAATTCTAAAAATTCCACCCCTGCAAGCAAAAAGGAAATTAATTCCTTTGGCAAGATTAATTTTGTCAAAAAATTTATCACTGGATTTGCAGAAATAGTCAAGCTGTTGAATGCCATGATGAAGCAAGAAGTGAAGATTGAATGGAATGCAGAAGCTAAGGAGGCATTTGCAGAGGTCAAGAGAGCTATTGTGGAGGCCCCTATTTTGGTAAGTCTTGATTACACTAAGCCATTCTATATCTATTTGTTTGCCTCTGATCATTCTTGTGCAAGCTTGTTGACACAAAGTCTGATCAAGGAAATGAACATCCCATAGCATTCATGAGTGCACCTTTGAAGGATGTCGAACTAAGGTATCCTAGTGTTGAAAAGTATGCCTATGCTTTGGTCCGAACTGTGAAGAATTTTAGGCACTACATACTAAGAAACAAGGTCTTCGCTATAGTCCGACCCTACGGTCAAGCTTTTGTTGATGCAAAATGAGTTGGGTGAATGAAGAGCCAAATGGGTGACTATGTTACAAGAATATGACATTGAAATTCAACCCATGAAGTTGGTAAGGGGCCAAGGACTGACCAAGACAATGGAAGAAATGGATCCTAACCTTGTGACTCAGCATTATAATCTTGAAGATGTTTCTCCAGGGAGCTGGTATGATGACATTGTTTACTACTTGTTGCATCAGCAATATCCCAAATACCTGAATTCAATACAAAGGAGAGCCCTACATTTAAAGAGTGGCAGTTACATGATGAAGGGAGTTGTTTTATGTAACAGAAATCATGAGGGTGTCTACCTGAGATGTCTAGGGAAAGAAGAGGCAGGCAAGGTGATCGCTAAGTTTCATGATAAATATGGCACAGGCCATGGTTCGGCATCTTCCACCGTGAACCAGATTCTGAGGGTAGGTTAGTTTTGGCCTACCTTGTTTAAGGTCGTACATAACCACGTGAGAACCTGCCATATGTGTCAAACTGCAGCAAGCTGGGAGAGGTGTGCAGCTCTTCCACTTTGACCTATCATAGAGGTAAAACAATTTGCACAATGGGGAATGGACTTCATAGGTCCAATCAACCCACCTTCATCTGCGGGCCACAAGTATATTCTTACCATAACTGATTATTTTACTAGGTGGATTGAGGCTCTTGCATGCAAACAATGTACTTCTAAAGTAGTAATCAATTTCATGGAATTAGGTATTATTAATCACTTTGGGTGTCCATCGGCCATAGTTTGTGACAATGGTTTTGCATTCGCATCTCTAAATTTTTCTAATTGGGCTTATGGCCATGGCATTACCATCAAATTTGCATCTAACTACTATCCACAGGGGAATGGTTTGGTTGAGTCTTCCAATAAGAACCTTTTGACAGTCATCCAAAAACTATTAGACAAAAACCCCAAGGATTGGCATACCCAACTTAGATTTTCTCTCTAGGCAGACCATACTAGACAGAAAACATCCATAGGAACCTCTACTTATCACTTAGTGTATGGTTTGGAACCTGTCTTTCCCATCCAGCTAAAGATCCCTACCCTACAATTCATCAATGAATATTATTAAGGAGAAGATAAACGTGAAGCCCGCTTAGCTAAATTATTACAACTTGAAGAGAAAAGAGATGAAGCCTTAGAAAACTTTATCAAACATCAGGGTGTTGTGAAATGATGAGATGATAGGAGAGCCAAGGTAAAGCCTTTAGAATCTCTGACTTGGTTCTTTACTAGGATAAAGCCCATGAAAAAAATGGGGAGCATGGGAAATTTGACAAACTTTGGCTCGACCCTTATTAGATTGCAGAGATTCTGGGAGATAATGCCTTCCGTTTGAAAACCCTCATTGGAGAAAATATCCCACTGCCTATTAATGGGCAATATTTGAAGCATTATTTTCGGTCTTTAGTTGTTTTCAACCCACTCCTTGTATACTAGTAGATTAGATTTCCTTGTTTTTGCTTTGCTTTGGTTAGAGTGGGGTTTCTTTTGGTTTTGGCTATGCTTGTCTATTGTCTCTCTGGGGTTGTCCTCTTTGCTTTTGGGCTTGTTGCATCTATCCAACTAGTTTCTCATTTGGGGTTGCTCAAGGATTTCTTTTACAAACTCTTATCATCCTTTTGGGGTCGTTCGAGCTGGTAGATTTCCTTCATCTGGTGTTGCATGAGCTGGGAACTAGAGTCACTTGTCTAAGTTAAATTCTGGAATATATTTGGGTCTTATATCTTCACACATATCTTAAGAATTCCAAGGTTGCATGTGGTCTTTAGGAGGTCTGATTGGGTAAAAAATCTTAAATTCTGCTCCAGTGCCACTATGGTTCTCATCCTTGAGTGTGGGCTTCATTGTCCACAAGGTGAAAATTAAAGCTTTAAAAGCAAATCTCAAAAGAAAAGAAAGAGAAAACATTGAAAATCAGAAAGGTTCACCTTTTCAAGGACATCCTAGTATCTCTACTAGGGCTATGGATGCCTAACTAGCAGTAGAGCTATGCTAGGGGGAATCACAATGATAATCTCACTGGGGCTATGGACGCCTGCCTGGCAGTAAGGCTCTATCCAGGTTGCTTTTGGAGTTAGAATCCTTACGTAGCCCTGTCAGACTGAATTTGGTCCTTGCTGCAACTTAGGAAATAAAATCAATGCATATGCACACACTTTGACCTTGGTACAAGAAAGGTTTGCTTCCATGTGATTTCTGAAGCCTTGTCTAGGTGTAACCTGATGCTTGGAAAGAAACCAGAGATTCTGAGTTCATGATGACATTTTGTCATCGAAATGCTCTAGAGCATTTCCCTAGCGAAGTCGCCATTTGTTGTGCAGTCTTTGCACACACGCCCCACTAAGGTAGGGACCCTCTTTTCCCTGCCCCTCTTTTGTGCTTATCTTTGAAAATCTTGGGGGTTTTGGTCTTTGCTACTTGCTTTGGGTTTGGGTTCCATTTTGGTTGAGTTCTTGGTGGCCTTGGTGTCTTACAGATGTCTTTTTGGGTTTTTTTTTCTTTGCCTTTTGTTTTCCCCCTGTGTTTTCTTTGTTTGGGTCCTAAGGGTTGTGGTTTTCTCCCTTAGCTTTCCCTTGTTTCTTTTTCCCCCTATTTTCTTCTATTCTGCCAGAGGCGAAGCTAGGATGGAATTTGATTCTGAACTTTTCACAAGTTCCGAGTCCAGTTTCATTTTCGGCTCTAGCTCTGCTTCTCGCTTTTCCATTTTTTGTCTTTGTGTTGCCTGCTTTCGGTCTAAGGGTTGCTTCCCTTAGTCTTTTCTTTTGATTCACTTCCTTCATTATTTCTTTTGTTCCGCCGGGATCGGAGCCGAGATGGAATCGGATTTTGAACTTTTTCAAAGTTCAAAGTCCGGTTTCCTTTCCCTCTCCAGCTCCGGCTCTCGGCCTTTTGTCTTTGTCATTGCTTTGCCCTTGTGTTCTTGTTGTTGGCTTTGCTTTCCTTTCGTTGGTTCTCAGCGAAGTCGGGTGCGAAATGGATCATGGCTGGGAACTTTTCCAAAGTTCCCAGTCCTGATCTGGTTCCAGTCCCGGTTCCACCCGTTGGTTTGGTTCTTTCTTCGCCGGTGTCATTTTGGGGTCGTTCGGCTCTGGTTTCTCCATGTGTGCTTTGTCTTCTCCATTTGCATTCACCAAAGTTGGGCACGGAATGGATCATGACTGGGAACTTTTCCAAAGTTCCCAATATTGATCCCATTTTGGTTCCTGCTCTGGTTCCGCCTGGCTTCTCGTGGGTTCCCATTTTGGTTCCCACTCCACTTTCACCGGGGTGTGTTTTGTTCTCGCATATCTTGGCCCTTCACCCATTTTTTGTTTTGCCTCCGGTTTTTCCTGTCTCCTTTTGGGTTTTTGTTCCCATTTCTGTTATGACCCTGTTGGGTGGGTTCTGGTGTTGTTTCACCTATTCCCCTCTCCTTTCCGCCTCCACCTCCGCCTATTTCTGGCTCCGCTCCCGCCTAGACTTATGCTTGGTTCTTCAACCTTGGTTTCTTTGAATTGCCTGGATTTCGATGGTGTATTGGGTATTGATGATGTTTCGTTTGTGTGTAGGTTGGATCAATGATGGACGTTGTTGGGATTTGTAGGTGTGTACATTGCGAATCTGGGCATGATTTGCGGCTACGGTAGCATGGCCCGTTCCTCCATGCAGGGTCATTGCAATTGGTGGCCATTAATGGCTAGTTGGTGGGACGTGATGGGCTCTTCGTGGTTGGCATCGATATGGGTCATTCATTCACATCTTTAACCTGATCGATGGTTGGCATTCCTTCTAGCTTTCACGTGCATTTCCATTCCTCTATTCTCATGGGTGTTCATTCATGGCAGGTGTGGCTCAAGGATTTTCCCCTTGGTTGCGTGCGACCCTGTATTGATATGATGGCATCCTTTGCTGCATTTATTGTTGGGCGGCGGGTTACTGTTGTTTGTCAAGTCGATCTGGTTGGTGACCGTGAATTTTGTAACCCTAGCTTTGTTCTCACGCGGGTGATTTTCTATATATTTGGCACTCTACTTCTTTTGTTGGTTAGATCCAGCTAGGTTGGAAGATATAGAGATTAGAGGACTGAATTGGTAAAGACTTGTAATCATCCATAGGTTAGCGGTAGGATAGCATGTTAGCAGATTAGAAGAAGCTTTCACGTTTCAGGCATATGTCGTAATAGACCAGGAATGTTGCAAACATGATGATTTAATAAAAGGCGTGGACATTGTTTTATGACTGGTGTCTCCTTTACATTAAATAATCTTGAATGTTTCTTGTTTCATCTTTCAAAATGCTTGAAAATGTTTGAATATAGTTTAGATTCGATTTTGTAATGCTTATGACCTAATATCTGAAGTGTTGTAGTGATTCCTAGTTCATATCTTGGGCAGCTTCTTGATTATGGGAATGTTGTGCAAGGTCAACTTGTACCCCCGTTCACGTGCTTAGTTCAGCTACATTTATTCATTCAGCCTCATTGAATGAATACTTTCAGCCTAAAAATCTCTAAAACCTTAGAAGATTGCACTATTTTTTGCAAGATTGTAGGTATAGCCTGGGTCGACCAGAAATTAGTTTCAAGGGATTGGTCCATTTTAGGTTTTCTGTCATTTTCATGATTAACATTAGAGGTAGTGTTAGCAACTAGAACTTCTTTATCCCTTATTTTTTGTTGTTTGTTTATTAAATGATTATGAATCAAAGTTAAAGCATCATTATGTTTAAAAAAAATCTGATGAGTTTAGAAGCTCCTAGCATTCATGCATAAGGCCCCTTGTGATTACCAGCATCTTCACATTTTATCACTGAGTTTGTTCTACTCCATTGTCATGACCTGACACCCAAGAGACCTTGGGGTTATCTCTTTGTTCATAGAGATCAACCTTTCAAGAGAGATAGGATAACTTTTATTCTGTCTGAGTTGTTGCCGTGCAGAAACACCAAATAATAGAGTTGAGGGTTTAAGGTTCGGGGTAGAAGATTGAGGGTATAGGGTTGAGGGATTAGGGTTTAGGGTCCAATGTATAGGGTAGATGGTATAGGGGTTGAGGGATTAGGGTTTAAGGGTTTAGGGTTGAGGTTAGAGGGTAGAGGGTTGAGGGTTTAAGGGTTGATTGATTAAGGGTTAAGGGTTTAGGAATTAGGGTAGAGAGTTTTCTTGGGTTTAAGGGTTTAAGGGTTGATGGATTAGGGTTGAGGGTAGAGGGTTTAAGGGTTTAGGGTTTAGGGTTGAGTGTTTAATTTTTTAAGGGTAGAGAGTTTAGGGTTGAGAGATTAGGGTAGAGAGGTGGTAATGGATGTATGGAGAGATGGATGGAGAAGTGAGATAGAGATAAGGAGAGAATAGGAGGGAGGGATAAAGATATATGAGGGTTGAGGATCCAATGTATAGGGTAGAGGGTTGATAATTGAGGGTATAGGATTGAGAACCTATAGGGTTGAGGGTAAATATGGTTGAAGGATTAGAGTTCAGGGTCCAATGTATAGGGTAGAGGGTATTGAGGTTGAGATTTTAGGGTTTGAGGGTTGAGGATTGAGGGATTAAGGGTTGAGGGTTAAGAATTGAGGGTTTGGGGTTTAATGTATACAATAGATGGTAGAGGGTTTAAGGGTTGAGGGTTGAGGGCTTAAGGTTGAGGGTAGAGGATTGAGGGTATAGGGTTGGGGGATTAGGGTTGAGGTTCCAATTTATAGGGTAGATGGTATAGGGGTTGAGGATTGAGGGTTGATGGATTAAGGGTCAAGAGAGTTGAGGATTAGGGTAGAGAGTTTACTTGGGTTTAAGGGTTTAAGGGTTGAGGGATTAGGGTTGAGGGTAGAGGGTATTAGGTTTATGGTAGAGGGTAGATGGTTTAAGGTTTTAGGGTTTAATGGTTGAGGGTTTAGGGTTTAGGGTTGAGTGTTTAATGGTTTAAGGGTTGAGGGTATACAGTTGAGGGATTAGGGTAGAGAGGGAAGGATGGATGGATGGAGAGATGGAGGGATAAGTGGTATAGAGATAAGGAGAGAAGAGGAGGGAGGGACAAAGATATATGAGGGTTGAGGATCCAATGTATAGGGTAGAGGGTTGAAAATTGAGGGTATAGGGTTGAGGACCTATAGGGCTGATGGTTTAGGGTATTGGGTTGAGGGTATAGGTTTGAGGGATTAGGGTTGAGGGTACATATGGTTGAAGGATTAGGTTTGAGGGTCCAATGTATAGGGTAGAGGGTATTGGGGCTTAGGGTCTAGGGTTTGAGGGTTGAGGATTGAGGGATTAAGGGTTGAGGGTTGAGAATTGAGGGTTGAGGGTTTAATTTATATGGTAGAGGGTAGAGGGTAGAGGTTTTAAGGGTTTAGGGTTTAATGGTTGAGGTTTGAGGGTTTAAGATTGAGGGTAGAGGATTGAGGGTATAGGGTTGGGGGATTAGGGTTGAGTCTCCAATGTATAGGGTAGAGGGTATAGGGGTTGATGAATTAGGTTTTAAGGGTTGAGGGTAGAGCGTATTGGGTTGAGGGTTGAGGGTTTAGGGTTTAGGGTTTAGGGTTGAATTTTTAAGGGTTGACGGTATACAATTGAGGGATTAGGGTAGAGAGGGAGGGAGGGAGGGAGCGAGGGAGAGATGGAGGGATGAGTGAGATAGAGAGAAGGAGAGAAGAGGAGGTAGGTACAAATATATATGAGGGTTGAGGATCCAACGTATAGGGTAGATGATTGAGAATTGTGGGTATAGGGTTGAGGACCTATAGGGTTGATGGTTTAGGGTATTGGGTTGAGGGTATAGGTTTGAGGGATTAGGGTTGAGGGTACATATGGTTGAAGGATTAGGTTTGAGGGTCCAATTTATAGGGTAGAGGGTATCGAGGTTGAGGGTTTAGGGTTTGAGGGTTGAGGATTGAGGGATTGAGGGTTGAGGGTTGAGAATTGAAAATTGGTGGTAGAGGGTAGAAGGTTTAATGGTTTAGGGTTGAGGGTTTAAGGTCTAAGAAATGGGGTCTCCTAGTGATGTAGAGAGAGAGAGGGAGGGAGTGGGAGAGAGATAGAGGGTAGAGGGTTAAGGGTTAAGGGGAGAGGGGAGAGAGATAGAAGGATTTAGTGAGAGAGAGAGAGACTTGAGAGAGGGAGAGGGGGTAGGAGGGAGAGATGAGAGAGAGAGAGGGAGAGGGAGGGAGTGAGAGAGAGAGAGATGGTAGAGGGTTAATGGTAGAGGGGAGAGAGATAGAAGGAGTGAGTGAGAGAGAGAGACTTGAGAGAGGGAGAGGGGGTAGGAGGGAGAGAACTAAGAGAGAGAGAGGGAGGGAGTGGGAGAGATATAAAGAATAAAGGGTTGATGGTTTAAGGTTTTAGGGTTTAAGGGTTTAGGGTTTAGGGTAGAGGGTTTAGGGTTTGAGGGTATAGGTTTTATGGTTGAGGGTTGAGGGTTGAGGGTTTAAGGGTAGAGGGATTAAGGGTTGTGGGTTGAGGATTGAGGGTAGAGGGTAGAGGGTTTAATGGTTTATGGTTTACGAGTTTAGGGTTGAGGGTTTAGGGTTGAGGGTAGAGGGTTTAGGGTAGATGGTAGAGAGTTTAAGGGTTTAAGGGTAGAGGGTAGAGGGGATAAATATAGGAGTGAGTGAGAGATAGAGAGAGAATTGAGAGAGGGAGAGGGGGTAGGAGGGAGAGAATTGGAAGAGAGAGAGGGAGGGAGTGGGAGAGATATAGAGGGTAGAGGGTTGAGGGTTGAGAATTGAGGGTATAGGGTTGAGGACCTATAGGGTTGATGGTTTAGGGTATTGGGTTGAGGGTATAAGGTTGAGGGTAGAGGGTAGAAGGTTTAAGGGTTTAGGTTTTAAGGGTTTAAGGTTGAGGGTTTAGTGTTGAGGGTAGAGGGTTTGGGGTTTAAGGGTAGAGTGATTAAGGGTTGTGGGTTGAGGGTTGAGGGTAGAGGTTTTAGGTTTTAGAATTTAATGGTTTAGGGTTGAGGGTAGAGGGTAGAGGGTTTATGGTTTAGGGTAGAGAGTAGAGGGTTTAAGGTTTTAAGGGTAGAGGGTAGAGGATTTAAGTGTTAAGGGTAGAGGGTTAAGGGGAGAGGGGAGAGAGATAGAAGGATTGAGTGAGTGAGAGAGAGAGAGAGAGAGAGAGAGACTTGAGAGAGGGAGAGTGGGTAGGAGAGAGAGAATTGAGAGAGAGAGGGAGGGAGTGGGAGAGATATAGAGGGTAGAGGGTAGAGGTTTGAGAATTGAGTGTATAGGGTTGAGGACCTATTTTGCCTTGCATAACCACCCCATTTTGTTTTGGTCAAAATGGGTCCCCCTTGTTTCTTTGTTTTGTCCTTGGTATTTTTGTTTGGGTCTTAGGAGTTGTTCTTATTTCCTATGACTTAGTTTCTTTTGTTTTTCAGGCATGGTTCTTGGGCAGGAACATACACTTGTTCCTTTTCATAAGGTTTAAGACCTTGTTCATGTCTCGGTCTCGACCCCATCTCTTGTCTTGTTCATTTTTTTTTGTGATCATTCGGGCTCGAGTCGCAGGCTGGCACTGGAAATTGTTTCTTTTGCAGGGTGCTAGTTTTTTTTGTGTCCTGGTCTCAGTTTCTTTTTGTCTTTTCCATTTTGTTTATGTCAGAGTCAAGTATCAGACTAGAAACGGAACCAAGAACTTTTCAAAGTTCTTGTTCCCATTTCTAACCCAATCCTAGGGTCTGACCTCTTCTTGGTTTTTGTTTCATTCTTTAAAGATCAGACTTTGGGTTGTGACTGAACATTGAACTCTTCAAAGTTCTCATTCCTTTCGGAGTCCTAATCCTGATCTCTATGTTGTTTCATTTGTTCGTTGGGTTTGGGTCACAAAATTTTGATTGAACTTTGCACCTAGTGAGGGTTCGATCTCGGTCCATGCCCCGGCCCTAACTTCCACTTACCTTCTTTATCGCACTCGGTATTTATGAATCTGCTTGAATCCTAAGATGTGACCAACCTGCCATTAATTTCATAACTACTTGCATGAAAGAATGGATTTTTAAACCTCGTTGTTCCTCGATTTCTGTCCATTCTTCTTTCAGGAGTTTTGACAAGAACGAGAGCGACAAAGAGCTAAGGTTTCAGGATTTCACCACAATTTGTCAACGTGCTGCCAGAATTCTTGGGTGTGTTCAAAGGTAGGTTTTCTTGTTTCTAGTTTGTCCTCATTTTCTTGTTTTTTGTTCTTTCGGTTTTCATTGCTTGTTCTCTCCCATGTTCTTGTTTTCTTTCCCTTGTTTTCGTTTGTTTTCCTCATTCGGTTTCATTTTTGCTTCTCTGTGTTTTCATTTGCACCTTTTTGGTGTGTTTTCCTTCGCATTTGAACCCATGTTGGGTTCATTGTGTGTTCTTTTCCTTTTTGGTGTCGTCATTTTGTCTTTTGGTTGTGGAATTTTCCATCTCGTTATGCCCTATTTTCTTAGGTTTCACTCTACATTCATTCGGACTGCTTTAAATTGTTAATTTTGAATTACCGACCATTTGGAAAAAAAAAATTGATCCACAATAATGCGGTTTTGAAGGCATATTCTTGGAAATTGTCATATTTGATATTGCCTACACTATCCATCATCCTCTTGATCCCTAATCCTTGTATATACCATTGGTATTAGGAATCAAGCAAACACTTAGGTTTATTTACTCTTTGGTAGTGGTTCTTTCACTTGCACGACCCCAAATTTATAATTGGGATCGGGGGTTGGAACAGCATCGTAAGTTTGATTCTTCAATGACCCAAGCCCAACTCCCGCATTTATAATTAAGGTTGTAAGTTTTTTTGACACTAAACCTTTAAGTTCACCAATTGGTGCATGGTCTTGAAAACACCTCGATCCCAATTCCTTACTTGTAGCAGGATCGAAACTTAAACTCGACACATTCCCATTATGCATTTTGAGACTTGATCTGCCCATGACCCGATCTCGATACCCAATATCCTCCAGAACTCGAGAATATACTTATACTTTTCCATTCTTGATGGGTCTGGTACTTGGCCACAACCCCATCACAACTCTCGTTCACATTGCAGGATCATACCATGCATTGATACTCGACTTTTTTACTATTAATTTCCTAATTGTCGAGCCAAGACCTAAACCCAATCCTGATTCCTGAACATTGCAGGGTCAGGCTTTGAGATGACATTAAACTTTTTTTTTAACATAGGTCTGGTTTCGAATGATGACTCGATCCCAACTCCCAACCACAAAGAGGAATTGGACCGCGAGTCAATACTCAACTCATTTTCCAACATGGGTCTGGTGTTTGGCCATGACCCGGTCCCGGCTCCTGACACAACTCAGTTTATGCATAAAATTGGCTAAGTTCTTGGTACTGTTTTGAGCCCCAAGCCCGAAAATGATCAAATTAACTTATTGAATTGAATTATTTTTTACTTGATGTTGATTTATTATGAAATCCTATGTTATGATGTTGTTTACATGTTTCTTTTTGTATCTAATGATTGTTAGTAGTGCAGGATATTTAACCAATATCTGACTCTAAGGAAGAGATACCTACTGATGGATTGCCTACTGAGGTAACATCTAAGGTAGCATCAAAGAGGGCCAGCGCCAAGAAATTGAAACCAAAACAACTGCCCTACACAATTAAATACAAGTATCAAGGGAATCCAATTCCATCCAAGTTCAACTCTCGAGTTGTGAACATTACTGACACCTTGGTGGGACATATGGATTTAGAGCAGTTCAACAATGATATATTTTAAGAGGATTCTATCCCAAGAGAAAGAAGAATTGTAGAGTCAAGGATGGCTCATTTAGCTTGCTTTCCTATTGTGGTACAATGTCCTGAGTTCATCCTAACAACTGGACAAGAATATAACCCTACTCAGAGACAATGTATTGATGCTCAAGGTAGTGTTATTATAGATTTAACTCCAGCCCTGATCAGTCTTGTATTTGACCTCCCTCACCCTAATTTCAAGATGATGACTAAGGCATAGGCACTTGAGCTATGGAACATAGATGTGGAGGGAAACAAATAACTCATCAATAAACGATGGCTAAAAGGAGAAGAAGTCAGTAAAGAAGTTACCACCCAATCCTAAGAGGTTAGAATTCTCCCAAGACATGGGAGATATTATCACACTATTGGCTAGAGCATTTGGCAAGTCAGACTCTCACACTTTTGAACACTAGATGTTTCCTTTTATCCAATTGATTCTAGATGGAAAGCAACATTTGGATTGGGGGGAAATCATCTTAGATAACATTCATGACCAACTCCTCCAGTTAACACAAACCAATATATTCTACATGTCTTCCTATGTTATATACTATGCAGCAAGAATTGGAAGGTTCCCTGGGCTGAACACTGTAGGGTCAATGCAAGAAGGCCCATATCAAAAGAAGGTTTGGGAACACTATGACCAATTGAAGATTAAGGAATCGGAAAATCACTTCAAAAGAGTAAATGATGCTTTTTTGTATGTCATTATAAATTAGCTCACAAGGGACATGGGTTTTAGATTATCCTGGGAAGCCATGGGATTCATTCAGGAATGGGGATATTGGTTCATTCAATACCCCATGTCAACGTATTTCAAATTATTTGGTTTTGATGGCCATCCATTTAAATTTCCAATATGTTGTGGCGATAGGTGAGTTTTAATGGAGTTTTATAGGCAAGTTGTGGAGGTAAATGTTGTTTTATCTTCACAACATAGGACTGCCACACATTCTTTTCCCTTGGAATTGGGATTTTATTCTTGTTCTTCATCATTCATGGCTAAAATAGCAACTAAAGAATTCTAGTCTCTAAATTTCCAATAGCATACTTCTAAGAAGAATTTTGATCCAAAGAAGAAAATGCATGCACTTTATCCTTCTCACTTTACTCATCATGTTCCTCTTCTTGAGGATTTTTGGGCTAACCTTTAGGATCAGTTTGAGGTAAGGAAAAGAGGTTATGAGAGGTTAACAATTCCCTAGATGGGGGATTTTGATGTTAAAATTGATATTCCTGACGACACTACATATGATAGGATCACTCTTGATCCCTGGTATGATATTGATCAAGTGGATAAAAAATCCCTACCACCCATCAATTAGGCAGAGAAAGAAGAGACTAAGATTAGAAAAATATCATGAGTAGTGGTAAACAAGAGCTTAAGATGGATAGAACTCCATTTGAAATAACCAAGGGTTGGGGTGAGGAAGAAAAGAGGTCCTAGCAGTGAACCTACTTCCTCTACAAAGACCAAACAATATAAAATATTAAAGAAAGGTGTTGTAATGGTAGAAGCAGTCACTGAAGAGCCTCCACAAATAGAAGAAGAGATTTCCTTACAGGAGCTTGATGATGCTTTGTGCAAAGCAAAGGTTTCTTATGAGGTAGCTATTGCAGGTGTTACTTTGGGTTTTGATGTTGTACCTTTGGTCGTTGTTCACCTAGGTGAGGAGATTTCTTCAAAGAAATAGGTTTTTGTTCCCCCACAAGCTAGGGTAAGTGCTCCTACCATACCATCAATTTCGAGAGCACCAATTATCGGAGAAGAGGGACAGGCTAAGGTAATGTTCAAGATATCTCCTCAAATTCTGAAAGAACTTCATCTCAAGAGGGAGAAGCACTTGAATGGGGGGCATATTTGGAAAAGGTTGGAGAAGAACCAAGAGAAGAAGGGGATGAATTTGAAGTTGGTAGTCTACATGGTACAGAAATGGAATTGAATGATGTATTAACAGAAAAAGAACAACAAGAATTGATGGAAGGTGCACAAAATCTAGCTAATGAATGAGTTTCTCAAAAAGAAGAACAAAAAAGAAAAGCTAAGGAGTTAGCTCAGGAAATGGAAGAAGCTAAAGCATGAAAAAAGGTAGAGGATGAGGCCTTGGAATTGGAAAGGAAATTTTCACAAGAAAAGGATACAAAGGAGGAGCTCCAGGCTAAGGAATTAGAGAATCAAAGGCTAAAAGATAAAGAAGAGGTTGCCAAATAGGAGGAAGAAATGAGGAAGATAGAAGAGATAAAAGTTGAGAATGAGAGGAAGGAGCAGGAAAAATTGCAAAAGGAGCAAGAAGAGCTTCAAAAAGTTTCTTCTCGGAAAACTATTGAAAAAATTTCTTCTACACTTCCATCCGCACACCTCTGAACATTCAACAAGTATTCACTTGGCTAGCTACACCCACTTGGCTGAAATTGAATCTAGAGAAGAGGCAGCAAGTACAGGCCTAACCAGTAATGTGGGATGATATGAGGGTAGAAATTGACAAAGTAAAGGCAAAGAAGAAGGCTTGTGCAGTACATTCAACCAAGCTTACTGATGAAGGATATCTGGTAGCTGAAATTGCTACCCCAATTGTTGATAAGGATGATAGAGAATTGTAGCTAGAATATTATCAGATAAGTATTGTTAATCTGGGAAAGCACACCAGAAATCAGCAAATAAATTTAATTGATATTGTTTACACTACTACCAAGTCCAGGTTGATTAAAGATAAGGAGGATAAATATGAGCTTAAGGCTCAAGATAATAAAATTAAATATTTCTTGAAGGAGTTAATTTCATCTACTCCTGAGCAGCCCACGCCATCAGAGGTCCCCATTTTAATGAGCAGAAAAGAGGTAGATGGTTTGATAATTGGCTTAATACCTTTAAAGTTGATGTGAATAAGTTTTTAGATGAAGATTTTAAGTATTATTATAGGGGGCTTAAATTAGTCAAAACCATAGAAGGATCTATGAGGAAATGGTGGGAAGAAGAGGATAAAGTTGGAGAATATCTGGGAAAGCTTAGGGAAATTGACAAAAATTCTGATAAAGAGTTGGTCCAATTCCAGATTTTGGGTGAAGAAGATTCCAAATTTATTGTAAAGTTTATTCATATATCTTCTTTAAAGTCATAGACTCTTATTGAACATAGGATAATCATTCTTAAGAGTGTTCATGGGATATTTGAACACACAGGTATATTTGAAGAAATTATTTCAAGGTTTATTGATAAAGCCTTACCTCCAGATCAGAGGCTTGAATCGCTGGGAGACATCAACAATGCATGGCAGGAATAGCTGGATAGGATGTTCAGAGAAGGAGATACTACTGAGTCTCCACTCATGGACAAATTTTTGGAGCTTAGATGTGACTTATGATGGGCAGCCAAGGATGTTGGTCGAATGAAAGTAATTGTTGATACAGTAAAAAGGAAATTTGAGGAGTCTGAATTTAAAGTTGATTGGGTTGATGGACCTGATGATAATATAATAAAATAAATTTTTTCCAATTATGATGAATATCGTAAGACTCTGCATGAAGGTGACAAGTGAAATTAATTTTTTTAATTATTTGGTGAACAGGAATACCTTTTTGGATGAGTTTTGAGTAAAGGGGCGACTAGGGAGCAGAACTGGCAAGTCGGGAGTGATTCATGGTGGTTGGCAGCGCTTTGAGTGAAGACTTGGAGTCCATATTTTGGTTAAAGGAGCATCTGGCGCACCTATTTAGCTTTAGCAATTACAACAGAGGTGAATACTAGAGTTATTTGAGTGTCCCTATAATTATGGATCTGAAACCTCAAATTGTGGATCTTAGTTTTTGATAGGAGGAATTGGTGCTAAAGTCATCTATATGTAGAAATTCTCTCCTCTTTGTAAATTTCCACTAATTGAAGTCTAATTAGCTACTTGAATGAGAGAATAAATAGTTTACTAATTTTTACAACTTTTTCATGCAAAGATACTCAAAAATACTCTTTTACAATTTTAATACTTTAATACAGTTTATGTTGTTTTCAAAACTTTGTCAATTTAACGATAATATCAATGAACAATGGTTATTTGTATGCCAATGAGCTTTGTTGTGCATAAATGTCTCTTATTTGATGAAAATCAATAGAAGATTCTGAATCGAAAAAATCATTTTGTTGAATTATCTGTGGATGATGTTTCTTTATGTTTGTTGATTTCTTACTTTTGATGATGAGCTTACGATATTTTGTTGTTTGAAAAGAAAGTAAAAAAAAGTGATGGTAAATGGTTGTATGCTTTAAAATTTGTACTGTGAATGAATACAATAGTATGGATTATTTTGTAGGTTGTTTTATTCCATGGTTTTAGCTAGTTTCAAAATGCTCATTACTAAGTTGCATGTTTGAACTTGATGAAATTTGTGTTCATGTTTTGTTGTTCTAAACCCTATTCTATCTTTTGCTGTTTTTTGAAAACCCCAAAACGTTAGATTAGTTCACAATATTCAGTTTATATTCCTTCACCAGCAGGCCCCTTGAATATTATAGTTGCATAGGCCAATGAATGATGACAACACAGTTGAGAACCAACTATAGAGACCTTGGAAGATAGATAGTTTTAGATTATTTATCTTTTTCAGGAGAGATAGAGTAGCAATATTCTATTTTAACGTTGTTGTGTTATATTGACCATCAACAGTACCTATAGGGTTGATGGTTTAGGGTATTGGGTTGAGGGTATAGGGTTGAGGGTACAGGGTTCAGGGTACAGGGTACAGGGTAGAAGGTTTAAGGGTTTAGGGTTGAGGGTAGAAGGTTTATGGTTTGAGGGTATAGGTTTTATGGTTTAGGGTTGAGGGTAGAGGATTGAGGGTTTAAGGGTAGAGGGATTAAGGGTTGTGGGTTGAGGGTTGAGGGTTGATGGTAGAGGGTAGAGGGTTTAAGGGTTTAAATTTTAAGGTTTTTGGATGGTTTGTTGGATTAATTTGTAAGTATGTGCATTGGTTCTTATTAATTTATACTTGTATGCACATTAATTTGTATGATGCCAATGCTATGATGTGAATGCTATCATGTAATGTTTATATCATCTTCTTATAATTTGCCTATTTGTAAGTAACCTACTAAAAATTGATCGGTGTCCCCTTGTAGAAAATGTTGATTTATGAGCCATCCAAGAGAATCTCAGCCAAAAAAGCAATGCAACATCCTTATTTTGATGATCTTGACAAATCTCAATTATGATTTTAAGCCATTATAAAAGTGTGTGTGAAGCTTGGTGAGGGAATTTAAAGTTATTCATTTGAAGTTAACCTTATCATGAGCACCTATGATGTAAACATTACAAGAGCATCTCGAATTTCAAGTTATTATATTCGTGAGTGTGTTGTGTGCAATAGGTATCTTGGAACTCCCAATGAAGATGTATGACCAGGAGTGACTAAGCTGAGAGATTGGCATGCCTATTCTCAATGGAAGCATCAAGATTTATGCCTCATTGTTCCCTATTTGGAACCAAATGGTGTGGATTTTTTGTCTGTAAGTGCCTTCCATCTATTTTCACTTCATTTCTATTTTGGATGCTCTTTCTTTTTCTTCTCTTACTTTTCCTATTTGTAAGTAAACTACTAAAAATTGATTGGTGTCTCTTGCAGAAAATGTTGATTTATGAGCCATCCAAGAGAATCTCAACCAAAAAAGCAATGTAACATCCTTATTTTGATGATCTTGACAAATCTCAATTCTGATTTGAAGCCATTATAAAAGAGCATGTGAATCTTAGCGAGGGAATCTCAAGTTATTCATTTGAAGTTAACCTCATCATGAGCACCTATGATATAGAAATTATAAGATAATCTTGAATGTATGAGTGGCATTGTAAAATATCTATGAGAATAGAGTACCTAAGGCATTGTGCCTACAAGTACAAGCACTTGGGTTTCAGAACGGTGTATGAAGCATATTAGACAATTGTAGCACAAATAGAAGAATTAGGACAACCAAATAAATATCATTTTTTGTAATCATATTATTAATATAGTGAGAACCATTGATGGTTACTAATAATTCTTTTTCTTTTTTTATTCTCTCCCTATTATAACTAGCACCAATTGACTAACTTTCTATAAAAACCTCATTTATTAAAAAAAAATCACCCTAATGATTATATATCAATATCAATATATCATACAGTCTATTCAAATAAACACTTGTAATGATATTTACTCAAATTTTGAAATTTATTGTTGCCCTCAAACATTTGCAATTCATGCAACGTAATCCCTTAATAGTCCAAATTGTAAAAGGGCAGCAATATTTGATGGCATGTTACTTAGATACCATTTTAGTTATGGGAATTCTATCTAAGGCATTGGGATCATGTAGGGCACCTCTACAATAACCTCTCAATTTTTTTTATCTCGGAGTCTTTTTTCCATGGTGTCCAATTTTGACTTGATGGAAAAAGTGTCGATTACAAGTAGTGTAAAGTTGCAAAGTGGTGCAACTTTTGCTCTGTAACTCGTGTGGCCAAATGGAATATTCCAATGCATCCAGATGGGTGGTTTTATGCTAGGCACGGTCCTCTTTCATATCCAAACATGTTGAATCACTTTGAGCTACGTTCAACAGGATCGATCTCTTAAGGGTCCAAAGTGCAAAATGGCAGCAATCTTTGACGGGCTATTACTCGAAAATTGTGTCGCTTAAGACCTCTCTATCTTAACCTATGGAATTGCATTGGGCCCCTCTACAATAAACTCTCTCAGTTTTTGTTATCTCAGAGTCATTTTCTCATGGTGTCTAGTTTTCACTTGATGGAAAAAGTGTCAAATGCAAGTAGTGTAAAGTTGCAAAGTGGTGCAACTTTCATTTTGTAACTCGTGTGACCAAATAGACTATTCCAACGTGTTTGGATGGGTGGTTCTACACTAGGCATGGTCCTCTTTCACACCCAAGCACACCGAATCGCTTTGAGCTACATTCAACTGGATTGATCCCTTAAGGGTCTAAAGTGAAAAAGGGCAGCAATCTTTGACGAGCTATTACTCAGAAACCATGATACTTAGGAACTCTCCTTTTGAGCCTATGAGATTGCATTGGGCCCCTCTATAATAAACTCTCTCATTTTTTTATCTTGGAGTCATTTTTCCCTTGGTGTCCAGTTTTCACTTGATGGAAAAAGTATCAAATGTAAGCAGTGTAAAGTTGCAAAGTGGTGCAACTTTAGATCTATAACTCGTGTGACCAAAAAAAATATACCAATGCATCTGGATGGGTATGTTTATGCTAGGAATGGTCTTATTTTTCACCCAAACATGTCGAATCACTTTGAGCTACATTCAACTGGCTCGATCCCTTAAGGGTCCAAAGTGCAAAAGGGAAGTAATCTTTGATGGGCTATTACTCAAAAACCATGATACTTACAAACTCTTTATTTGAACCTATGAGATCATGTTGTCCCCCTCTACAATAACCTCTCTCAGTTTTTGTTATCTCGGATTCATTTTCCCGTGGTGTCCAGTTTTCACTTGATGGAAAAAGTGTCAAATGTAAGCAGTGTAAAGTTGCAAAGTGATGCAACTTTCATTTTGCAGATTGTGTTACCAAAAAAAATATTCCAATATATTTGAATGGGTATTTTTATGCTATTCACGGTCCTCTTTTGCATCCAAACATGCCAAATCGCTCTGAGCTACGTTAAACTAGCTCGATCCCTTAAGGGTGCAAAGTGCAAAAGGGCAACAATCTTTGACGGGCTATTACTCGGAAGTCATGATTCTTACAAAAAAAATTTCTAATACTATGGGACTCATTTTTTATCTCAGAGTCATCTTCCTGTGGTGTCCTATTTTCACTTGATCGAAAAAGTGTCAAATGCAAGCAGAGTAAAGTTGCAAAGTGGTGCAACTTTCGTTCTAAAACTCATGTGACCAAACAAAATGTTCCAACACATTCAGATGGGTACGTTTATGTTAGGCATGGTCCTCTTTTTCACCCAAACACATCAAATTTCTTCGAGCTACGTTCAACTGGCTCGATCCCTTAAGGGTCCAAACTTCAAAAGGGCAGCAATCTTTGATGGGCTATTACTCAAAAATTGTGGAACTTACGAACTCTCCATCTAAGCCTACGAGATCATGTTGGACCCCTCTACAATAACCTCTCTCAATTTTTGTTATCTTGTAGTGTCCTATTTTCACTTGATGGAAAAAGTGTCAAATGCAAGCAATGTAAAGTTGCAAAGTGGTGCAACTTTCATTCTGTAACTCGTGTGACCAAATGAACTATTCCAATGTGTATCAATAGGTACATTTATGCTAGGCATGGTCCTATTTCACACCCAAATATGATTAACCACTCTTAGGTATGTTCAACCGGCTCGATCCCTTATGATGGCACACAAAACAATCGAAAAGAGAAACATTCACACAACAGTTGAGAAATCCGATTTTTCCACACAAAAAGTATATGATCATCCTCAAGTCTAGCAAGTGCAAGACGTTTTTTAATTATCCTCCTTTCCCTTACAACAATATACAACCAATTGTAAATGCGTACAATGGTGTAACTTGGAAACATTTTATTTTTCCTCAATTAACAACTTTGGTTGTGAAGCATTTTGTAATTTTTATTTCAAATGATTTTCTATGCTTGAAAATTGGAGTCTAAGAGAAACAAGTGATTCTCTCACATACATTTATTATTTTTTGTGATAAATAAAGGTTTCACCCTTGAGTCCATTTCTTATTTGTATTATAAATTATAAAGCTTTCTCCCAAGTCCATTTCCTATACAAGAAATAATATTGCAAAAAGTTGATATATACATCTTTCGATGTGTTTATATGGCGATGGATCAACAACATAACAATTCATTTTGTATTGTGAGGATTATGTTGTGAAAATATTTAAATACTAGTCAAGATAAATGTTTGTATGATAATGTGTCAAGAAGTTAACTACTCATCAACTACTATGAATATTATATTTTGCAAGTGTTGTGAAGATTATGTGTCATTTGCTTAATTGATTTGTTTTGATCAAAAGATTAAATATATTGGAATATTTTTATGAAAAATCTCATGGAATACCAATTAAAAACATATTTTTTTCTTTTAGATAAATAGTTTCATGGAACTCTTTGGAATAAACTGAATTGAGATATGTAAGAACAAGGGAGCGTTAAGAAATACATTTCTCAAGGATCTTAAATAAGTATTGGGAATGCTTTGCCTATTTTCTAGCTGGTAGTTGTCATTCTAGAAGGCTCATCTCTTGATATATATTATACTCATTCTTAATCAATTATCAAGTTAATAATCAGTGCATTTATTTATAGTTAATCTTTTCTTTTCAATTTGTGCAATTTTGTAATTTGTAACTCTACCAGTATTCCTATAAATATTGAAGTTGTTTAGCATCAACTAATAAATTTGTTTAGCATCAATCAATAAATATTCAAGACAAACCATGAAGGAAAGCAATGATCAATGTTATGGCTAACCAATTAATAAGTATACACATGAATAAGTCAAGCATACATGTGAATAAGGGAAGCACAAGTACTCAAAAACATGTAAGCCTTGAAGTATATACATGAATACATAGTATACCCAAATTAATACAAAGTATATGCATAAATACAAGGTATACGCATGAAAACACGTAAGTCACAAAGTATACATTGGAATACACGTAAGTCACAAGTAAACACGTAAGTTGTAAAGTATACACTTGAATACATGTAACTCATAGCTATTGAACCATGGATTTATAATGCAAATATGGACACCATTGATAAAAATATTTGTATTAGCCAAATATTCATGTAGGAATACATCAATATATGTCGATATAAGTATAAAATATATACAAAATAGCCATATAGGCTTACAAGAATGCCATATAGACATACAATTTCAAATATATCCAATATAAAATATGTACAAAAATGCCATATAGGCATACAACAAAGGGCTCTAGAATAAAAATTCATTGCTCTACAACCTCTCAAAATTCTTTACCTTTTCTTGTCAGACAGATGGTGATAGTTCTGTCACTCATTTATTCTAAGGCTGAGGAGTGCTCCTGGTGCTCCTCCTAGGGTTTAGTTCTTGGTCAATCTTTATCTATTACAATAAGAAGTAAATACATTAATATGTAGAAATTACATTATAAAAAATGGTATATTTAACAAAATAATCACTTACCACCAGTAGAAGATCTCTCTCCTCAAGGGAAATATTCGCATGCCCATGTTGTGGCATGTTGAAGCCCTGTAAAAACCATCCAAAGAGAAATAAAACTATGAATCAATAATTGTAACGCCCTACCACGCAACCCTAGAGGAAGTTGCATTTAGCTACTCAAACGGACTAATTTTTTTTTTGTTTAAGAACAATTAACATACAAGTTCACTACCCAATGCCAACAACCTCCAAGGTTACAAGACAGAGGTTATATAGAACCTCAACAAAAAACATGAATCTAAACCATGTCATTCATTTACTTAATAAATTAGAACACATACATTCCATAAGAGGTAAATTACATCAAGAATAAGAGATACCATGTAATTCCATCTAACAATAATTAAACAATAAGATTACATCTCTCATTCCCCGAATGAGGTAAATCCAATAAGCATGATTACAATTACAACCTTCCACCTCGATATCAAATGAGGGGTAATAAATTACAAGATTAACTGAAATGAATATACATGATAAGAAACTGGATCCCACAAGCTCTCCAACTAGAAATCTCGTCAACACGAACAAGAAGAAATCCCAACGAAGTAAGGTGCACCCACCCAACCAAGTGGTACCGAAGGCCCACCCTCCATGCTAGGAGATAGTAACAAGGATTCCTAGCCAAGACCAACTACCTCTAGACACAGGCTAAAACATAACTAAACCAAACTGACACAACCAATCACAGGTACAACACAAGTACAACTCTAACATGGTCACATTGCTTCCAGATACAAAACAAATCAGGTATGTTAAGAGAACCATACACATAATAAACAAGTACCAACTGTTGTCCTAGATGGAGTGTCATCACACATCTCGTCATGAGTTACCCACTGTGGATCTTCCTAGGATTTGACCCCCATTATGGGTTATCCTAGTGGCCTCAACCGATCCTCAGCCCTCATACTTACTAATGCAAGATCAAATACCTATCATAAAGACCAGATAGATAACCTTTCCATTTCAGGCCTTCCCACTCACCCCAAGTCTAAACAAGCACTTGCGACTATGAATGAGGCTAGAACTTATCTTGATTAGTGTGCAATACTACCTAATCTTCTAAATACATTGTTTTAGTTTCACTTGATTAAACTACCTCCGAAGGTTACCCAATCTTACCTCTTACGGGTTTTGGCCCCTAACGGAAGCCACTCTTCTACTTGACAACACACATACCATCCAATCACCAAGGGTACCAAAGTGCAAACAAACAAGATAACATGACCACTCCTTTCTCTGGAGGTGACATAAGTTCAAACCCTCTCCAAACACTGGAGGTAACAAAAATAATGAAACCACTCCTTACAAGGAGGCACAAATCACATATTCCACTCTTTCCACATAAGGTACAAAACATCCACATTCGTGGAAACCAGATAAAACATTGACATAACTTCATGCACTACCCAAGGGAATTAATAAACGTTGACATCACAAAATGACAACGCCCCCCCAACCTCTAGGGTTCTCTGGAAGACTTACATAATAAAGACACAATTAACCCATTTCCCAAAACATGAACACCAAGGAAATAAACTAATTTTGGATACATATTAAATCCATTTCCCTTAATAAAATTCAGTAATTTATTGCCTCAATAAAACTAATTAATAATGTCTCTTTCAGACACAAGTTGAGATTTAAACCAAATATTTAATCCTTAATTGCTTGCAAATAAAATAAAATAAATATTTACTTCTTCGTTTCAAACATACTACTTTCACAACATCTATTTCTTCCCTTCCAAATAAATCATTTTAAAATCAATTAATTTCTCTATTAAACATAATATCTGTAAGTCAAATATTTGTTCTTTCCAAAAATATTATTTTAAAATAAATCTCTTACATCAACTATTGCATATTGATTTAAACTTTCTCAATTGCATTTAAAACATGATTGATCAACTCAAAATATATATATTAAAAGTTATAAGCTCAATTATAGCATAATACTTTAAAATCTTCCCAATTACATTTAAATCATGTTATTATTTTACTCATCCATTTTAATATATATATATATACAACATAATATATATAAATTAATATTCTAATATTATATACATATAATATAAAATATTAATATATATATTAATGATTTATATATATATAATAATAATATTTTAATATTATATATAAATAATATTAAATATTAAAAAAAGATATTTTATTTTTTTATAAAAAAAAATGGATTGCAAGTCAAGGGCACCGCCTTTTTGAACTGCATGCCGAACATGAGAGAGGGTGGCTGTTTCGGGCCATGTGCCACCCACATGGGTCAGCTGGTTGTGTTTACACACAGCCAACCCCCATTACTAGGGGTGACTGTGTATAAACACAGTCGGCTCCCCCCAAAGGGGCGACAACTATGTCTATACACAGTTGTCCCCAAACGGTGGCGACAATGGCTGTGAGGGGGTGTGCGCTGGGTGCAGCTCCCCCCACGCGCCTCCCACATGGGGTGTGAGCCCCCAATGACCCTCCCAAAAAAACCTTCTTCCATTTTTTAAATATTTTTTTGACATAAAAATAATAATATCCGAACCCTTGCAAATTTTAGAAAAAAATCCGAAAATCAAACTCATAGGGTTTTACTTCATTCTTCAATAAAACCCAAAATAAAAGATAGATGTATATATATATATATATATATATATATATATATGTATATGTACTAGTTTAACCCATATTTTAGAACAGTTGAGCAAAAATTTTCCACAATGATCAAATACAGTCATATTGTAATTTTTTGCTTGAAGAACAACCAACTGAAATAGAGATTTACAAATTTCATAAGGATTCAACATGGGTTTATTTTGCAAACAACAAATAGAGTTTAAATATTTTCAAACAGCATAATAAAATTGTGGAACCTTTCAAAATGAAAAACTAATTGAAAGAACCTAGTTCCAAAAGCTTGATAACTGATAATGGAGCCAAGCCTTCTCCTCAATTTCATTATCCTTCCTAGCAGTCCAATTGAGCTTCACCAGAAAACACCAAATCCAAAACCCACAACCAGCAATAATCTTTTTCCCTTCTCCATTTTTTCCAATTTTTCATCCTCTCCCACAAACTCATGAAAAATCCCAATAATAGCCAAAAAAATAAAAATATCTATTTAACCACCCTCATAAATTTTCCAAAACAGAAAATAGAAAATATCTCCAATTTTCAATTTTTGAATTCAATTTTTTCTAAAAATGAATTTAATTTCTTTTTCCAATTTTCCAACTTAATCTTTTCAATTTTCCAATTTCACACAAAATATCTATTAATTCCAAAATGAAAAACTTAATTTATTTCAACTCAATTAATTTAATTATCAATAAAATAAATCTAATCCAAGATTAAATTATTTATTAATTAATTAAATTAATCAATAAATTAAATCATATTTCTAACATAAAACCAGATAAAATTAATCAATAACTTAAATACATAAAGCCATTTAATTACCTTTTTCAACTTGCAATTAAATAAAATCCAGGCAAATTAACTAGTATAAAAACAACTGAACCAGACTACAACCCGATGACATATTATGGCCAAGGTGATGACTTGACATGGGAAACCTAGCTACTATCTCCCAATCAAATGTCATTGGCAATGGACACGCTCAAACCTATGAAACCAGATGGAGTTGATGTCATGTACCTGTTAACCTGCGAACAAAGATTATGTCGAACATGTATATATACCATAATAATGCACACCGTGAAGAGAAAATCAAGGAATCGCAGGGCGCTTGCAAGCGAGTGGTGCAATCTCATCCCCTTCACCAATACAGTATTACTAACTAGCGAATCTATCATCAATAATATAATCAAAACATAAAACATCATTAATTTGAATATCCACTTATGCTAATTCAAAACATGCCATAATGATACATCAGAATAAAATACCATCTCATCAAAATATCACATCCACATCGCTTTACAGGTAGCGATCAAATAGTAATCGAGTACCAAAGTCAAAATACTAACAGAAAATAAGGCATAACCAAACAGAACACTGTTCGATCAAAAGAGCAAAACGGAGGGGTATTACAATAATGGTTTGATTTTTCACTAACTAACAGCTATAACAACGAATGTAAATTGAAATTTAGTAATCTACCTCATACCTCCTCTATGAGAGCCATCGATGAATCTATAGAAGATGAAACACTAAGCTCCATTTCCCTATGAACATTCAGAGGTGTATCCACTTCCAACAACTGAAAATAAAACAACAAATTATTCAATCATAAAAACTACAATAGTGATCCACATCATGGCTTATAATGTATGTGATAATGAATAAAATTTTGAGTACTTATTAAACTATATATTTTTTACTATCATGCTTACTATTTTCCCTATCCATAGCTTGTTTGAAATCACCTATTTTTAGGCTTTTCCCATAGTAGCAAGGTGGTGAACCATTTGATAAAAAAATTTCGTAGACATGTATGATAACTATGGTATCATAAAGAAGGCAATGAACTGTTTGAAAAAATGCTTCAAAGAAATGGGGTCTCATGGTGATGGAATGCCATTACAAACAAATGTGTCATGGTATTCCATCTCCATAAGACCACATTTCTTTGAGGCATTTTTTCAAACAGTTCATTTCCTTCTCTATGGTATTATGTTAGGATGGGGTGGATGGTATAGTGTGGTCTTGGTTATGAGATGGGGGGTGATCATGAAATGAAGAGGGAGGGGTGGGTATATGAACAAGTGGAATAAACTATGGAAGATTCCATGTATTGGTAAATTAAGGATGAGGACCTTGAAAAGAATTTGGAGGTGAATTTTGGCTAAATGGTTGGTTTATATTCTTCAAATAGTGGGTTCTTTGAAAAAAATCCTCAAAGAAATGTGGTCTCATGGTGATGGAATGGTATTCCATCACCATGAGACCACATTTTTTCAAGGCATTTTTTCATACTACTCACTGCCTTGACTATGATATTGCTTACTATTATGCTTTTATATATTTTTTCCAAGCATCCATAGTTTGTTGGAAAGCACCTAGTTTAGGCTTTTATCCATAGAAGAAAGGAAGTGAGTGGTTTGATAAAATGATTTGGTACACATGTATGGAAAATGTGGTAGCATAGAAAAGGTGGTGAGTTGTTTGAAAAAATGCCTCAAAGAAATGTGGTCTCATGGTGATGGAATGGCATTCCATCACCATGAGACTACATTTCTTCAAGGCATTTTTTCAAACTACTCACTACCTTGTCTATGCTATTACTTACTATTATGCTTTAATAGATTTTTTTCAAGCATCCATAGTTTGTTGGAAAGCACCTTTTTTAGGCTTTTATCCATAGCTACAAGGAGATGAATTGTTTGATAAAATGCTTTGGTAGACATGTATGGAAAATGTGGTAGCATAGAAAAGGCGGTGAGATGTTTGAAAAAATACCTCCAATAAATTGGGTCTCATGGTGATGGAAATCACCACGAGACCACATTTATTTGAGGCATTTTTTCAAACAACTCATTGTATTTTCTATGCTATTGCCTACTATTATTCTTTCATATATTTCTTTCAAGCATCCATAGCATAGGCAAGGCAGTGAACTATTTGAAAAGATGCCTCAGTAAAAAGTGGTCTCATGGAATGCCATGACAAGCAATTGCAATTGGAAGCTGCTCCTACTTATTACTTATGCTATGTGAATTAATTTCATCACTACTTATGTTGACTTTCTAAACAACTATATTGTAGTTGAAATTTTGCCATCTATCAACATCTAGTTATTAGTTATGGAATGTGAACTAATGTTTTGAGTTTGAAAGATGTGCAATGCAATGTAATCAATGATATGAATATAAAATACACAAATCTATTAAGTACAATTCATTAGTTAAACTCTTTATTCTATTACCTATGTGTAGGTTTGTCTAAATCCACTGGCATTGGGAGGCGTTCCCATGAAACCTCCAATATTAGCCTATTCACTATAAAAATCACATATTATAATACCAGTCATAAAACAATTCTATTAACATGTAATAAATTTATAATTGTTTACTAGTTACATACCTCAATGATAGATGTAGTGGACTAATAAGTGGGTGTAGGGCCCGTGTATCCGGTATCAACACTGTGACCCTAAAATTTTATTAAAATCATAAAACTAAATTAGTTAATCTTGCATTTCAAAATTGAAATTTAATAAATTAAATTCAATGAACATGCTAACATTTACCTGAGTATAGATGCCAAAGGCCTCATTCAAAATGTTAGTTTCCCTCACCATCTCCATAGCTACAGACGTATTCTATGTAGCAGCCTCCTGAGTTTCGATGGGGTCATATGAACAAGTCACCCCGCAAACCTGACACAAATGGGATCGAAGCCCACCACTCGAAGACTCCCTTGGATGGTGCTATAGTATAGGTTTGGCATGTTGGATGACACTCGGGTTCAAAGAGTTGATGGCATCCAAAGTGTCTACCTTGATACTCTCCTTCACAATGGAAGGGATAACGATGTGCTCATGAGGCGGCCTAGCAAGAGGTCGTCTCACTTGCCGCCTAGGATCCTGATGTGCACCGGGTCTATCTTGAGCCAACCCCTCACCTCTCCCCTGGAAGTCCCTCATATTAAAATAATTCAATATTTTTTTCAAGATGAATTCATAGTATAGTTTCCTCAAGAAATATTGTGGGACTTCACAATTGTTGCATGGTGGGTAATCAAAAACCATGTACCACCTATCCCAAAAAAAGGTCCTAATTTTTTTATGGTGGCACCAATGGATAGGAAACCTCTTCGCATTGAGGCTAATATTTTCATTTGTGTGTGGGTCAGTGAATAATAAGCACAAATCTAATTTTGTAATTTTTAGATCTTTTACATCTTTATATGATAATTTATCTCGATAAAAATTCCTAGCCGCCTACCTCCTATCTTGCCAACCAGTTAATTGTTTTTTGATTGAATCTACATGTTTTAACATTTCTTTCAGTGAATTTGCAAGTTTTTTTCTTTCCATGGTTAAACCATTTGGATCGTTCAACCTCGTGATTAACTCCTTAAATTTTTATTATTATTTTCAATTTCACTCATTAAATTTTGTTAAGTGCCAGGAGGATGTTGAGAGATTGGTGGAGGAGATCGTTGTTGTGGTTGTTGAACTTGAGGATTTTGTTGATGTTTTTGTTGCTCTGCTTGTTGAGAATTTTGTTCCTATTGTTGTTGCTCTTCTTGTTGAGGATTTTCAGGAGGGTTTTGAAGAGGGTTTGTAGGTTCATTACCATCTCCTACAAATTCAACAAATAAATATCAAAAGCAACCTAAAACTAACAAATTCACAACAAAAAATAAATAATCCTTACCTCTTCGACCTCCCCATTGATGTGGCGGAATCTTGGAGACAAAATAGCAATAATTTGATGAAAATTTTGCAATATTCACTCCTACCAAAATGTGAGTGCACAAAATAAGGGCTTTTGGCTGTGGGAAAAAAAAAAATAGTCACAAAGCAAATGAGCTTGAATTCTTTTTTTTTCTTTTAATTGCTCATAACACAAGCACATTATTTCGCGCTCACATTATAACGTGAACACGGAATAGGCTCAACACACCAAGCCATAACACGAGCACATTATAATACACTCATGTTATGAGCTATCAGAAACTTTTTTAAAATTTGGCCACAAATTGGCCCCCCATCTTTTTACACCCACCCTACAAGTATATTGTAATATTTGTGATTTTTGAATAATATATTGGGTAGTTTTTGGAGTGTGGGGTTTTTCTCCTAAAAGGGTTTTCCCCACATAAATCATGATGTTGGGGTATGCATGATATCATGTTTATTTTTGTTTAAGTTTTTATAACTGTCAAAGATTTGTTAATTTTTGCATTATTGTCCTCTCAATATTATTGTAGGAAGTTGTTTCGTTGTCTCGGCTTCCTTACTTTGTAAGTGGTATCAAAGCTTGATCACATTTGGTTTTAACTGTGGATTGTTGGGTTTGTTGAACTATTCTATATTTGAGTGGAAGCTTGTGTAGAAGATACTTTGTGATCTTGATGAAGGAATTTTCAGATAGCAAGTTCATCCAAAAGAAAAGATGTGGATAATTTTTTTGGAAATAATTTTGAAATGTGGAAGTTGGAGATGGAGGATATGTTGATAGATCGAGATATGTGGTATGTTATTGATGAGAATGTTTCAAGGCCTACAGATCCTACTCAGGCTACTCAATATGATGTTATGGACTGTAAATCCAAGGGTCTAATCAGATTGTGCTTGGAAAACTTTGTTTTAATTAATTTCCATGAAGAGACCTCTACACAAAAACTATGAAAGAATCTTGGTGAGATGCATCAAGCCAAATCTTTGGTGAACAATATTTTCTTGAGGAATAAATTGTATTCCTTGAGAATAGAAGAGGGTGGACTAATTACAAACCACTTGGAAGCATCCAATATGTTAGTGGCTCAGTTGGCATCAATTGGTGTCAAAATGGATGAGGAGGAGAAATTTTAGATCTTTCTTTATTATCATTTTTTATTTGTGGGATTCTCTTGTTATGTCTATTGGGAATGCTTCTATTATATTGAAGACTAAAGATGTGGTGGGTTATTTTATTTCTAAAGAGATGAGGAGGAAGGTATCCATCAATGCCAAGGAAGCCCTAAATGTTTGTGGAAGACCTAGAAGAAAAAAGGAAAGAAGAATGAGAATAGTGATAAAACCAAGTCCAAGGGGAGATCCAAATCTCCTGGAAAGTTCAAAGTTACTTTCTAGAACTGTGGTAAGCCTGTACATATTCGTAAGGAATGCAAAGAAGAAAAGAAGAAGAAAAAGAAGAGATTTGATTCTAATTCTAAGTCTGAGAAGGAATATGGTGATGCTTTCATTGCAGCTTTGGCAACTCATGAAAGTAATGATGCATGGTTAATTGACTCAGGTGCATCTTTCCATATGACCTTTAATAGAGATTGGTTTTTTGAATATGAAGAATTTGATGGAGGTAAGGTGTACTTGGGTGATGATTCTTATTTAAACATTGTTGGTCATGGTAAATTTAAAATTAGGTTTTGTGATGATATAATAAAAGGATTAATGGTGTGTTGCATATTTATGGTTTAACACATAATTTTGTATCTATGATCAAACTAATAGATGCATGAGTGCAGGTAGCATTTTTAGATGCAATATGGTTAGAGGTGTCAAATATGGCACATTATATAAGCTTGATGCATTTACTATTCAGTGCAATAGTACTTTTATAAAAATCAAGTATGTGGAAGAAGTGAAGGTTTCACCTTCAACATATGGTCATGGATTTTGGGTACCCAAGGGTGCTCTTTCTTTTGAATCAAAGTTACCTATAGAGAAAACTATGTTATGGCACTAGAAACTTGGCCACATTGGATAAAAGGGTCTAAGGACCATGAAAATAAAAACCTTGTTTTAAGGTCTATCTGATTTTAATCTTGAATTTGATTTCTATGATCATTACATTTCTAGAAAAATTGCATTCAATTTTACTTGAGTTCTCATAAATCTTGTGGTGTATTGGGGTGGGTGCATGGAAATGGGTAGCAATTCTGTGGACACCCTCAAAAAAAAAAGTTGAAAACCATAACGTGAGCGCGTTATGTCTTCCGTTAAACCTAGGCAAGGTCTCGATGGCTACAGCTACAAAGACATAACGCGAGCCGTTATAACACGCTCTTGTTATCAACTGTTAAAATCAAAAAAACAAACGCAAATTTCTCATTTGCATTTTGACTGGTTTTTTTATTGCACCCACGGCCAAAAAACCCAAAATATCGCACTTGCATTCTAGGAGGAGAATTTCTTCACCAAGAATTTGTATTTCTTCACAATGATGGCACCACGACGACGAGGAGCTGTAAGAGGTAAGGATTCTATGGTTTTTGTTTTGAATTTGTTAGTTTTAGGTTGAATTTGATATCTATTTATTTGAATTTTTAGGAGATGCAAATCAACCTACAAACCCTCAAAATCCTCAACAGGAAGACCAACCAAATCCTCAAGATCAAAATCAACCACAACATCAACCTCCTCCACCAATCACTCAACCCCCTCCTAGCACTCAACAAACTTTAATGAGTGAAATTGAGAACAACAAAAAACAAATTGAGGATTTGATCAATAGGTTGAGTGATCCAAATGGTTCAACCATAGAAAGAATGACCCTAGCAAATTCATTGAAAGATATGTTAACAAACGTAGATTCAATTAGCAAACAAATAATTGGATGGGAAGATAGGAGACAGGTGGCTAGGGACTATTATGCAAATAAACTATCATACAAGGATGTGAAAGATTTAAAAATTACAAAAGGTGATTTGTGCTCATTATTCACCAACCCACGCACAAATCAAAATCTTACCCTCAATCCGAAGAGGTTTCCTATCCATTGGTGCCACCACCAACAGATGAAGGAGCGGTTTTATGATAGGTGGTACATGGTCTTCGATTACCCACCGTGCAACAATTGCGAGGTCCCGCAAGATTTCCTTAGGAAACTATACAATGAGTTCATGTTGAACAAAATCCCAAATTATTTTGATATGAGGTATTTCGAGGGGAGAGGTGGGGGGTCAGCTCAGGATAGACCTGGTGCACAGCTAGATCCTACGCGGCAAGGTAGACGAGCTCTCGCTAGGCCACCTCATGAGCACATTGGTATGCCTTCCATCATGAAGGAAATTGTTGATGTAGAGACATTTCAGGCAATCAGCACTTTGACCCAGAGCGTCATCCATCATACTAGCCCTATTCTATAGCATCATCCATCATACTAGCCCTATTCTATAGCGTCATCCAGGGGAGTCTTCTAGTGGTGGCCTTCGAACACATGTGTGTCAATCTTGCGGGGCTACTTGTTCACATGACCCCACTGACCCTCAGGAGACTGGTACGTAGGATCCGTCTATAGCTATGGAGATGGAGAGGGCAGCTGACATTTTGCATGAGGCATATGGCATTGATAATCAGGTAAAATTTAATGCATGTGTTCATTGAATTTAATTTATTAAATTTCGATTTTGAAATGCAAGATTAACTAAAAATGTTTTATGATTTTAATTGAGACTGGATACACCAGCCCCCCACCAACCTATTTTTGCAGTACACCTATCGCTAGGGTATGTAACTAGTAAACAATTATAAGTTTATTGCATATTAATGGCAATGTTTTATGAATGGTAATTTAATATGCAATTTTGGATGTTGAACAGACTAATATTGGAGGTTTTGATGGAACACTTCCTAGTGGCGGTGGATTTACTCAAACCTTCACGTAGGTAATAGAATAAAGAGTTTAACTAATGAATCAAGTACTTAATATATTTGTGTAGTTTATACATGCACATTGTTGATTACGTTGAATAATTTGTTTTATTTTCAGTTGTTGCGAGACAATACATCTCTGAATGTGACGAGGGAAATGGATATTGGTGTGACATCTGCTATACAATCCTCGATGGCTCTGACAGAAGAGGTATGAGGCAAATTAGTAAATTTTAATTTACATTTGTTGTTATAGATGTTAGTTAGTGAAAAATCAAACCATTATTGATTCATGTAGTTTTTGTCTATTTGTATGGTTTATACAGTGCTTGAGCAAACCTGAGCATGGGCGTGAGGATATTTCCCTCGTGGAGAGAGATCGTGAGATGGCTGTAAGTGATTATTTTGTCAAATATATCATTTTTTATAATGTAATTTCTATATATTCATGTCTTTACTTCTTATTGTAACAGTTAAAACTTCACATGAACTAAACCCTAGGAGGAGTAGCAGGAGCACTCCACGAGCACAGCAAAAATGAGTGACAGAGCTATTGCCATCTGAGTGAAAATGAAAGGGAAAGATTTTATTTCCTGCGCATGGAGAGCAATGACTTTTGATTCCAAAGTCCTTTGTTGTATCCTGCATGGCAGTTTTGTACATATTTTTTATTGGATATATTTGACATTGTATGCCTAGATGGTATTCTCGTAAGCCTATATGGCTATTTTGTACATATATTTCATACTTATATCGACATATATTTATGTATGCCTACATGGCTATTTGGTTAATACAAATATCTTTTATCGATGCATGTCCATATTTGCATTCTAAATTGATGGTTCAATAGATATGAGTTATGTGTATTCAATTGTATACTTTACAACTTACGTGTATACTTTGTGACTTACGTGCATTCAAGTGTATACTTTGTGGCTTACATGTTTTCATGCATATACCTTGTATTCATGCATATACTTTGTTTTAATTTGTGTATACTATATATTCGTATGTATACTTTTTGAGGCTTACGTGTTTTTGAGTACTTATACTTCCCTTATTGACATGTACATGTTTGAATTATTCACGTGTATAATTATTAATTGGTTAGCCCTAGCATTGATCTATGTCATCCTCAATGCATGATCCTTGAGATGGAGTAAGTACACCCTCAAGGTCAAAAGGAGTTTCACATGCATTCTTTGTAGGCTCATTTTGGTAGTGAAACCAAAAACCTCTTGCATCATTGAAATGAAAAAAAAATTCCTTTATAGCAGGTCTGAAGCCATTATCATTCTCCATCAGTTCTTCATGTATCCACTCCCCATTAATGGTTGTCTCATGACCTTCATGAAACCAAGCACTTATCTCATTTGTGATAGAAGAAATGTATGAAGATTTATCTTCCTCCTTATGAACCATTCATTATCATGAGAGATGTGTTCTTGTGAACCACTACTGATGAATCATGGGTCAATGAGTTTGACTTGTAAAACTACATGATTGAATCCTGATAGCAATATCACAATATTTATATATCTAAATGTGTTATTTCCTTCAGCTAAAATTTGTGCTTATACTTATGTGATTGATGTATGTTTGTGTATGGGATCATAGTAATTTCTATTTGATGATTCTATTTTGTCTTTAAGGTTTATTTATTAAAGGGTGCATGAAACAAGTTTTAAATCCTTAAAAAGCTTTAAATTTCTTAGGTTTTTCTATTTGTCGAGTCTAGGCTTCGAGCCCGATTCCAAGTCAAAAAATGGCTTGTCAAGTCTGAGGGGAGTCCTAGTCTTGTAACACTGGTGTGAACACATCGAGGAATAATGTATATTTTCATGAAGAGAGAACCCATCCTTTTTTCCAAACTAACCATGGTATAGATATGGTTGGTCGAGATAAAACATCACTCTCTTGGATAGTTCGAACCATAATATTTCATGGCTACAAACACACCTTCATTATGTGTGTTATTGATCCTCTGAAGAAATGGTGGAACATGTTGTAGATCAAATATTGCAACCCTAAGTCCACAAGAAGGTCACTTGTCCTAATTTCCGCAAATTTATTTAATATGTTCATCCTTCTTGAGTAATGTGAACTATTGATGTTATCTAGATCTTTGAAACTATCTATAATCATGTGCAATACTATAGAAGCTAGAGCTATATCTAATACTACAAATGACTGCTCAATGGAATCCTAATAGCAATATCATAGTTTGACACATTGTAGAAAATACCTCCTACTTATCAATTGATGAGCTAAAGGGACTCTATAATGAATGTTTCATAAGGCACAACACTTGTTGAAGGTTTTGCAAATGGGGTTGCAAGCTAACTGGGCTTAACCTTGGGGAAAAAAATTTGTGGTTAAGCGCTCGAGCTGGAGTATACTGGAATGGGTGACCTCTTGGGAAGTACTAGTGCCTCACCTCTATGAGCATCACTTAGATGCGATGAGTTCTAAGTGGGCCATTTAATATCATTTCAAATTTGTTGCTTTAAGCAACTTACAAATTTGCAACTTAAGACTCCTCCAACCTAAGGGATCGATCTGGTGGAACATAGCTCGGAGCGATTTCACATTTTTTGGTTTTAAAAAGGACCATGCCTAGCATAAACATACCTATTTGGATGTGTTGGAACATTCCACTTGGTCACACAAATTGCAGAATGAAAGTTGCACCACTCTGCAACTTTGCACTGCTTGCATTTGATGCTTTTTCCATCAAGTGAAAATATGCCACCACTGGAAAACCACTCTGAGATAGCCAAAACTGAAAGAGGTTTTTGTAGACTGGCTCAATGTGATCCTATAGGATTAGATGAGAAGTTTCTAAGCATCATGGTATCTGAGTAATAGCATGCTAAATTTTGCAGCTATTTTGCACATTGGACCCTTAAGGGATCGATCTGGTGGAACATAGCTCGGAGTTATTCCACGTGTTTCAATGCAAAAAAATACAATTCCTAGCATAAACATACCTATTTGGACATGTTGGAACAGCCCGCTTGGTCACACGAGTTGCAGAGCGAAAGTTGCACCACTTTGCAACTTTGCACAACTTGAATTTGACACCTTTTCCATCAAGTGAAAATCTACCGCCATGAGAAAATCACTCCAAGATAGCCAAAACCAAGATATTTTTTTCTAGAGGGGTCCAACACCTTTCTGCAAGATCAGACGAGAAGTTTCTAAGTGTCACGGTATCCGAGTAATAGCATGTTGAAGTTTGCAGCTATTTTGCACTTTGGACCCTTAAGGGATCGATCCAATGGAACATAGCTCAAAGTGATTCCACGTGTTTCAATGTGAAAGAGGACCATTCCTAGCGTAAACATACCTATTCGGACATGTTGGAACAGTCTGCTTGGTCACACGAGTTGCAGAGCGAAATTTGCACCACTTTGCAACTTTCAACAGCTTGAATTTGACATATTTTCCATTAAGTGAAAATCTGCCTCCACGAGAAAACCACTCCAAGATAGCCAAAACCAAGAGAGGTTTTTCTAGAGGGGTCCAACAGCTTTCTATAGGATTAGATGAGAAGATTCTAAGTGCCACGGTATCCGATTAATAGCATGTTGAAGTTTGCAGCTATTTTGCACTTTGGACCCTTAAGGGATCGATCCGGTGGAACATAGCTCAGAGCGATTCCACGTGTTTCGGTGTGAAAGAGGACCATTCCTAGCATAAAATTACCTATTTGAATGTGTTGGAATAGTTTGCTTGGTAACACGAGTTGCAGAGCGAAAGTTGCACCACTTTGCAACTTTGCACAGCTTGAATTTGACACCTTTTGCATCAAGTGAAAATCCGTCGCCACGAGAAAACCACTCCAAGATAGCCAAAACCAAGAGAGATTTTTCTAGAGGGGCCCAACGCCTTTCTATAGGATCAGATGATAAGTTTCTAAGTGTCACGGTATCCGAGAAATAGCATGCTGAAGTTTGCAGCCATTTTGCACTTTGGACGCTTAAGGGATCATTCCGATTGAACGTAGATCGGAGCGATTCCATGTGTTTCAATGCAAAAAAAGACCATTCCTAGCGTAAACATACCTATCCAGATGCATTGGAGTAGTTAGTTTGGTCACACGAGTTGCAGAGCAAAAGTTGCACCACTTTGCAACTTTGCACTGCTTGAATTTGACACATTTTCCATCAAGTGAAAATTCGCCGCCACGAGAAAACCACTCCAAGATAGCCAAAACCGAGAGAGTTTTTTCTAGAGGGGCCTAATGCCTTTTTGTAGGATCAGATGAGAAGTTTCTAAGTGTCACGGTATCCGAGTACTAGCATGTTGAAGTTTGCATCCATTTTGCACTTTGGACCCTTAAGGGATCGATCTGGTTGAACATAGCTCGGAGCGATTCTACGTGTTTTGGTGCGAAAAAAGACCATGCCTAGCATAAAAATACCTATTCGGACGCGTTGGAGTGGTTAGTTTGGTCACACGAGTTGCAAAGTGAAATTTGCACCACTTTGCAACTTTGCACTGCTTGAATTTGACACTTTTTCTATCAAGTGAAAATCCGCCGCCACGAGAAAACCACTCCAAGATAGCCAAAACCGAGAGAGGTTTTTTTAGAGGGGCCCAATTCCTTTCTGTAGGATTAGATAAGAATTTTCTAAGTGTTAGGGTATCCGAGTACTTGCATGTTGAATTTTGCAGCCATTTTGCACTTTGGACCCTCAAGGGATCGATCCAGTGAAACATAGCTCGGAGTGATTCTACGTGTTTCGGTGTGAAAGAGGACCATGCCTAGCGTAAAAATACCTATTCCAACCTATTGGAACACTCCACTTGGTCACACGAGTTGCAGAAAAATGTGTACAAATTGTTTACATGACCTTTATATGACCTTTTTCACATTGTTTACATTTCAAAATTCAAAGTTTGCAAATTTTCCTACTCAAGGCATTTACAAAACAAGGTGCTACTACACCAAACATGAACTCCAAACTTAAAATATTTGAGTATATATCATTATGTAATTAAATCTAATTACAATGCCTCTGGCACTTTGTTCTCTTAGATCTTTTACAATGTCACTCATACATTAAAGATTCTCTTTAAATGTCTACATCATAGGTACTCATTATGAGGTTAACTTCAAATGAATAACTTGAGATTCCCTTGCTAAGCTTCACATGCTCTCTTATAATGGCTTGAAATCAAAATTGAGATTTGTCAAAATCATCAAAATAAGTATGTTGCATTGCTTTTTTGGCTGAGATTCTCTTTGATGGCTCTTAAATCAGCATTTTCTACAACGAAAGATCAATCAACCCTTAGTAGTTTACTTACAAATATGCAAATTAAAAGAGAAAAAGAAAGAGCATCCAAAATGGAAATGAAATAAAAATATATGGAAGGCACTTACAGATGTTGCATGCAGGCATCAAAATAAGGATGTTGCATTACTTTTCTGGTTGACATTCTCTTGGATGGCTCATATATCTGCATTTTTTGTAAGGGGACACCAATCACTGTAAAAGAAGATGATAGCATTAGCATCAAACAAATTAATGTGCATACAAGTATAAATTAATAAGAACCAATGTGCATATACTTACAAATTAATCCAACGAACAATCCGAGTCTGCTCTACTCTTTATTGTGTCAAGTATTGCCTCATGGTCAGGCTCATGGACCTTCCATAATGTCTTGTTCAAAGGTCTACCCCCATATTTGGTCAAATGAACATTGGATACCACGACAAGGTTCGAGTAATGAAGAATCTTACGATGCATGTCAAAGTCTTGAAATAGCCAATGTTTAACACTTGAATATGGGTACCTTCTAAGCCATGTTCCAGTAACCACTAGTGAGCCTGTAGGGTATTCGATGTTTTCTCCATCTATAACTGGGGCCTCCAATTTCTTTTTAGTCTCAACACAACGACACAAGTAATAGTCTATTCCCTCTTCATTGTCTTCATCTGCAATAACTGCATAAACATGCCCTGCATTGATATGTGCAAAACATCTCTTGAAATTTGTCAACATTACGAATATAGTACAAAGTAAGATCTAACGAAATGGAATTTCAACTAAGAAAGTAGATATATCACCTTGTTGAACTAGATCTGATATGTGGTCAAAGTTGACCAATGATTCTATCTGTGTTAGTTCCAATGCCATCAGAGGGTGATACGTGTGAAGTGGGCTAAGATAACTTGTGAACCATTTGTCAACCCACTCCCCTGACTCACAATCATTCTAGTCTTGCATTGTACATGAAGAACAAAAGCATGCCATCTTTCGTATATCGATACTCCATGAACTTGTATTTGAGCTAAGGAAAGAGTGTACCTCACTCGATCCTATTAGTGTACAATAGTCTTCATATGGTGCAATGTTAGTATCATCCATCAACCAAAAAAATCTACGAACTGAAGACGTACCTTCATTACCTAGACCCATCAAAGCATTACACCACTCGACGACTGATTTTGCATCTATAAACTTTGCACTGTCTTTATACTTTAACTCTTCTTGTACTAATGCTCTTTTCATGCATGCTCCTACACCATCATGCTCCCCCTTTCCATGTCTAGCCTCACAAAAGTTCCACATATGTTGAACACCTATAATGACATGCATCCTGCACAACCAGTAGAACATGCGTGAGTTCTTGAACTGTGTTGCACAGTTATCAGACCATATTATACGTTGGTCGTATTTTATGCCCCTCTGAGCCAAACCATTGTAGAACATCTGGAAGCAACCTTGCACAAACTCTGGAGAATGTGTGCGATCATCACTAATCTAAAAGTGGTACTCCCTCAATACCTTCCTTTGCTCATCTGTACTATCAGATGCATGAATGAATGTTATGTGCACAAATATTGGAACTTGTGTGGAGTTGTAATACTGTGACTGCACCTCATGTTGTGGCTGTACAGTGTAGTTTTTTGCAAATTCAACCACGGATACTATGCTTCCAACTGGAAAGGTTTCCTTGCATATCTTGAACTATGTGTCCAACCATTGGGCTCTATGGGTATGCATTGCATACTCAGACAGTATACTGTCATGAAATATGGTCATAAATTTGTACACTGGAATCTTCTCAATAAACAAATCACACCTTTTTGCTTGAGACCCATCTTTTGTAGCATTTGCCACTGTTTTATACTTCCTGAACTCTACTAGTTTTTGTCCCACCTCATCTGTGCTTTCCATGTTGACATACTGGCATATGCTAGAAGCCACCACAATGCTCGCATGAACCATCCAAGCATGTTGTCCTATAGAATATTTGGCCATCCTCTATTTCACATAAATTTTTTGATAAGAACTCTCTTGAAGATTTTGGTGGGGCTTCTATGCCACAATCCTACAAAACATCGTTAGTATGCAAATCTAAACATATAGAACGATAAACATCGTAATGGTTAGAAAATTCAATATGTAGTCTACAACAACAAGTAGTGCGTGTGTGATTTATCTTGACATAAAAAGGTTTAAGCAGTTCAAAAAATCTTTGAGATATACTAATTTGAGGATAATCATTTTAAAATTTCCAAAAAAAATTGGTTTGAGTCATATCCAAAAAATGGTTTGGATGTGGCTCATGATTCCGACTACCGATTCTCCTTCTTACCACATCCCTTTGATTCGGAGATGGCCTTGTGTTATTCTTCCAATACTCTTCAATTAGTGTTCTCAAGGCTTCGACAACTTCTTTCTCTTTTCATGACAGTTTCCTCGAGAATGCTCATAATTCATTTCTATCATTGCCCTCAATTCTTTGCTGCCTTTGAATGGCTCTTGATAAAGTTTTTCTACTAATTCCTATTTTTTCACTAGTCTTTTTAATTAGGCAAGCTCTCTTTGTTTGACAACTTCCCAAAGTCGATGCAATGACACGTCGAGTGACATTACTATCCTTTGAGCATGAGGTCTTCCCACACTCTCATAAGCATCCATTAGATTCTTCACAATAGTGTCTTCACTCGATGCATTCGATGTTCTCAACCCAAGAGTCTTCATGATGTTCCTATACTTTACACCCCGCATCATTTCAACAAATAGTTGACATCTTGCAGTCTCATCTAGCCTTTCAAAGAATCGTTCCCAAATCTTATCAACATATCTTCTACAAGTGCGTGTTGAAATCTTACATTCCATGTGCTGCAAAATCTCATCATCAATATTAATCAAATACTTTGGCTTTCTACGCAAAATTCTTGGTGGTGTTCTCCTAGGTACATACATCTCAACATTAGGAATTTCATCAATATTTAATTGAGGTGGGCTAGATTACATACCTTTGATCGAGGGTGGAGAAGAATACATACCTTGAGGTTCACATGGGAATGATGGCATACCTTCTTCGTCAATTTCTAGTGATGATCTACTCTCAACTTGAGATGTGTTGGATGGTGTCCAACAATATTCACTTGCGGTAAATGGTGTCCCTCCATATTCACTTGCAGTAGATGGTGTTCGTCCATATTCACTTGTGCTAGATGGTATCCCTCCATATTTGCTTGTGCTTAATGGTTTCCCTTCATATTCACTTGTCATAGAGGGTGTGTCTCCAACTACGGTATCTAAATCTGTCTTACGACGATGCTTTCGCATTCGTGCTTGTTGTGCTACCAATTCCCGTTCTCTTTTTGACGGTTGAGGTTCCTCTACAATCGGTTTGTTTTCATCAATCATTTCCAATTTCTTCTTTTCATGATATGCCACCACCCAAACTCTCTCCTTTTCTTTCAAGGTTTCATTCTCTTCGTCTGTTAGTTTCCTCTTTGTCTTTTTCTTCAGCATGGTGGATAATTTTATCTGTACCATGGTAATGAGATGAATATTAGTTCCTAAAAAAGTGTTCAAGGAGTGTTCTATGTAATGAACTTTTAACCTTGCTTAGGGTATTTTGAAGATGTTTGATGCTTTGGAATGGTCTGGGGAGGCCCGGGTATAGGAGTTTCTATAAACCCTCCCTCTTTGCATTGAAAAATGGGGGTTTTTGTATTGGAAGCCTAGTTGAGCAGGTAAGGTCCTAAGACCTAGAAATTATCTTGTTTTGAGACCTAATTAAAGACTTTTTTTGGGTTTGGAAGTTTGGTGTGAAGATCTAAGGGTAGTTCCTTTGTAAAATTGGCCTACTTGGAGGCCTAAAATAGTGAAAAAGGTCAATTTTATTAATGTTGTCCCAAAGGAGTCATGTGATGGGTTAAGGTATGTCTTGCAACTCTGAAATTGGTGCTACAATCATTCCTTTATTTTCCTGGTGTTTTCAAAAGTTTTGGAGTTAAGGGCCCAAAACTGGTTTTGCACAGTAACTAGATTCCAAGGGTGAAATTTGGGAAATAATGTTTTTGTTTGTTGTCCAGCTTGGAGGAGTGTTGCGATTGGTCCATTACGCCTTTTTTATTTTCTTAGATGGCTCTTGAAGGCAAGTTGACATCTTCAATGGTTTTGGGTCCTCTAACTCTGCATCAAAAATGAGTATCACAGTTTGAAGTGTGTGCATGGTTTGGGAGATACATGTGACAGTTTGTAGATGCTTGGCTACTAGTAATGTGGATAGTGAACAAAGGAACTAAGTTTGTGTGTAAGGGAAAACTTCTGAAAGGTTTCATTTTTGTTGTACTAACTCAAACAAAGATCTATTAAGCAAATAATGGTTTGGTTGTGCACCTTAAGAATTATAGTATGTGTTTGTAAACAATGGTGTCATTATGGAAGATTTAAGACAACTTGTGAATGACATAATCATTGGTTGATGTTTTGAGGAACCTAGTTGATTATAATTAGTTATTTTCAATATTTTCAAGGTGTTTTGAAGGTCCTTAAGGAATTGGGAACTCTTAATGCTAATTTGAGTATACGAATCAAATTTTTTGTGAAGGGAAATATAATTGAATAAGTGTGTCAAGAAAGGTGTTGATTTCTTCCTTTGTACTGCATCAATTTGTGCAGAGGTATTGGAAGGTGTTTGGACCCTTCAGAGGAATGGGAGAGGCTTGGAGTTGTCTTAAAGGATGAATTTTGGTGAATGGTTCTGAATTTCTATAATTGGCAAGTGTATATAATTGTGTATATGATATGGTAATTTAAAATTTGCATTGACAACCTAAGGTTATAATGACAAACAAAAATGAAAGCAAGCCATAATAGAATGAAAGAAAATTTGTAAATACTTCACATACCTTAAAAACCAGACTTTAAAATGGAGGAGTTCAACCCAATTATGTAGCCTTAGCTTCTTCTTTCTTCAAACTCCACAATAATTTGACTTGTTCAAAAGCTTGTTACCTTCCACACTTCAATTGTATATTAGTTTTCAATGGAATTCAAACTTCAATTGATATTATATGTCTTTCAACGTGGAAACTCTATTATTTCATGCAAAGGTGGTAAAAAGATCATGGAAAAGGTGATGGAATGTGAAAAAGATGCTTGCACACTTCACAACATCATCAAAAAGCTATTTTTTATCATAGCATGCGCAGAACCAGGGGAATATGCAAACTGTGGGCCTTCAAATCATGGGTATATTGAGTTTTTTATAGTTTTAGTGGAGTAAAAAATGTGCTCGTGTTATAATGCGAGCGCATTATGTGAAATTTGGTTTTCTTAGTATATAAAGAGGGAGAGAGTGGGAGAGAGGGAGATAGAGAGGGAGATAGAGAGGGAGGGGGAGAGGGGGAGAGTGGGAGAGAGTGGGAGAAGGGGAGAAGCGGAGCGTGGGAGATCGAGAGGGTGGGAGATAGAGAGGGAGGGAGAGATGGTGAGAGTGGGAGAAAGATAGAGTGGGAGAGAGTGGGGGAGAGTGGGAGAAAGAGAGAGTGGGAGGGAGAGAGGGGGACAGTGGGAGATAGAGAGGGAGGGAGAGAGGGGGACAGTGGGAGAAAGAGAGAGTGGGAGAAGGGGAGAAGCGGAGAGTGGGAGACCGAGAGAGTGGGAGAGAGTGGGATATAGAGAGGGAGGGAGAGAGGGTGAGAGTGGGAGAAAGAGAGAGTGGGAGGGAGAGAGGGGGAGAGTGGGAGATAGAGAGGGAGGGAGAGAGGGTGAGAGTGGGAGAAAGATAGAGTGGGAGAGAGCGGGGGAGAGTGGGGGAGAG